>LPNX010860213.1:0-67135 GCA_001517045.1 Pseudotsuga menziesii
TGTTAGATTGTTTATTTCTATTGCATATTGGAGAAGATTGATTTCTAGAGTCTAGCTGTCTGTTGTGGTACCCCAAGCCATAGGAATTTCTCTCCGTAACAATCCCTCATTGCCTTGCCCATCATTTTGTACCCTATAGGCATCATAGGTTCGTTCTCTCATGAGGTCAAAACTACGACATTCATCTTCATTGTGTCCAACTGACTTATAGAATTTGCAATAGGGGTTCTTAGGTACTTGCACGTATCTCTGTAGCAGATAGCAGTCTTCAGGTCGATGTTGGCCAGTTGTCCTATAGATCTCACAATATAGAACACTAGGGTTGAATGGGTTTGGTGCACCAAAATTCAGGTAATTTCTTACCGCAAGACACTGTTCCTTGCCGTGACCCTCTGTCTGACATCGTGTACACCAAACCTCTTCGTGAACAGCTTTGCTTTTCTTCATGTTACATAGCTCCAAGGCCATTTGTGCTAACTGCGCTTGTATTTGAGCTATACCAAAATTATCTTCGACGGGAGCTGTTTCAAGCTTCATAGCAATTTCCAAAGCCTCCTGCTGATCAGCAACCTTCTGTTGCATGAGTGGAGTCCTGATATGCGGTAACAAAGCTACAATGAACCATTCCTTATGCTGCGCTGGTCCAATAGTGAAACTGAATTAATCTAGCAGGACTTTGAACCTCTGATCAAAGTCCCACACTAATTATCCTCGCCTCTGTTGAATTTCCTTTGGTTCAGTGATACACTGCGACTCTAATTTAGGCTTCTTAAATTCCTTTATCATTGCTACTTTTATGTCAGCCAAGACATGGTTTTGAGTACTAGAAAACTTCATGAACCGGGTCAAAGCATAGTCTCTAAAAGAAGTAACCAGTTGTGCTCTTCTTGTATCTTATCCGTAATGTTCTTAGCAGTCCACACAGCTTCACATAAGAACCAAAACTATTCTGGATCCTCTGATCCAGTTCCTTTAAAAACTAGGAGCTTAATGTCATCATTCATATGGGCCATCGCGGATCTAGGGGGGAGGGAGGGGGACTGGTAGTAGGCGGGCGGGGGGGGGGACTTACTGGGGTAGACTGACCTACGACAGGAATCAGGAATACTCAGGCTAGGGTTACTTTCAGACTGCGACGGGTTATCAAGGTTAACAGGTCTTTGTTGCGGGGTTACCAGAGGATTTCCAACAGAAGGGGTTTCATTGGGCGTTGAGTCTACTAGAATTACAGGGGGAGACTCGGTATTCTGACCTAGGGTATAGGATTCAAAATTCCTCTTGTATATTTTACCACTTTGCTCGTCGAAGTCACTTTCACTTCCAAACATAAGTTAGTACTACTAAATCTAACAGTCTGATTCAATGAGAAATATGCCTTTTTCATCCAATAGCATTTTAATTTTCAAATTAAATGAATTCAAGTACTTACCCCTTGGTCCTTTGAAAAACTTCCACTCGACTTCGTTGAAGGAAGTACTTGTGTCGATGGAGGACTCCGTCACAAATGCTTCAAGGGTTCACGTTGTCCAAAAATCAACAGCTCGGGATATCTTGTTGTTCACTCTTTTTAATATATTAATTCCTGCGGGGGTCCAATCAAAAAACTGACCTTCTTGGAAGTTCGTCTTTCTCTCTGTCAACCTGGATAACCACTGGTGCAACTCAATGTGCATACTACCAAAGAAAATTTCATAAACATCAGAAAAAATGTACCTTTGTAAAAAGTCGTCTGAACTGTGACGAGGATCATTGTTCTCTTGTTCAGTAAATTTCAGATAAGTCTCTTCAATCCAATCATCGATTTCTTTCACTAAGGGCCTCCAAAACATAGCCCTCAAGGTACGACGTAAACCCTTCTTGAGCAGATACTGAGTTCAACCGGAAACGGAACCAATTTTTTGTGCTTAGGGAAGACCTGGGTTCTATACTTTTGTCTTCGCACCAACAAAAGACCCACAGTGTTGGCCCTTTCGGCAACAACGTGCGAACAGGTTGCAGTCTCACCCGAAACAGCTATGGGATGCCGTAGAATCAGGTTTCTGCAAGCAGAAGAGGGATCTTACTGTACCTTAATCCTTTAACAAATAATAATCATACAATATAGATTCTTGACATTCACTTATATAGCTTCGCAGTTAGATAAACAAACAATGTCTTGCTTAACCCTTAACTGGGAATTCACGGCGAAGTTAGTATTTAGCAGTGATCTTACTTATCAGTTATTTACTTATCAATGCATAAAAGAACATAACATAAAACACACAAAAGAACCACAACACAAGATATAACGTGGTTCACCCCTAGTTTAGGGGCTACATCCACAGAATTGTGTTTTATTCAACTCTTTACAAAAACCACAGTTCTGATCTGCGCACTCAGTTGCAGATCCCTTCAATTCCTCAAGCTGCGCACTTAGCTGTAGATCTCTGTGCACACAGCTACAGATCTTCTTAATCACCCAAAAACCCTCTGCGCACACAGCTGCAGAGGTCGTCCATGCACACAGCTGGGACTTAAACTTTCTTACAAAACTAGCCTTAGCTTCGCATCAAATCATCTTACATCAAAAGCCTAACCTGACTCTTTTACAAAAGTGCTTATTTATACAAGTGCACTTATTACAAAACCATGGGCTTAAACCATGGGCACCTCGGACCCTAAACCCCGGACTTAAACCATGGGTTAATTACAAAAAGAAGTTTTTGACTCAACCCCGACACCCCTAATACTATTTTGAGTCGCAACTCCGCTTACAAGCTTCCACAAAAACCTTGGAGTTACCATAATTAAGGACCGTTAAGGTGCGCACCCCAACATATTCTGTTGGGTTTTTGACATCAAAACATCTATTCACACTTAGTATATTGTACTAGCGTACCTTGGCAATCGTTGAGATTAGTGATGACCTCCCTCTCACTTGTTAATGGTTCACATCATTGGCCGGTAATCAAGTGGTTTCTGCCATGTTCAACTTCAGAACATTGTAATCACATGGATAGAATCGTACTTTGTAGAATATGAGACGAAGACCTTGGGTATTTTTTAAGCACTCATAGCTTTCTCCCTAGGTTGCAATGGAGTATATTATATGAAGTACCAACATGGATCCACATTTTTATCGTCATGGCTATGCTCAAATTTGCGTCTGTATGACATAGATATACATTGTATATTTGGTAGCTATGTCCAAGTTTGAGTCTTCAATCACATGGATCTACATTGTAATATAGTAGCCATGGTTGTTTATTCCTCTCATGGATCTTCCTTGTATTGGTCCCCAACCATGATGAGGTTACATTTACTAATGACTCAAATTATTTATTTATTGTAGATGTCTACTCGATGATACTCTATGATCAAACTGGCTCTTATCTCGAAGTGATAACTTGCTCTATCAAAGCTCTTCCCTATCATATCCCTCTAGCCTCATGCTTTTGGGGGCGTTCTGTTAAACCCAAATCCTATCACCATCATGTGATAATATCTCTAACACCTTTATTTTCCCTCAAATCCCAAACTTGAAGTAAAACAATGCTCTAGATGTTTATCCTAACATACAAAAATCCAACACCTCTCTTACTCTTAAGCATATAAGCGGTACTTTTTGCAACATCACCCAAGTTATGTGGAAATCAGGAAGTGCCACCGCATTTAACCTTTTCCTGGTTCTCACCTTACACCGCTCCATCATAAGGGATTATAAGCAGTTCCCTTGGTAAAAAGTAAAAAAGGGAGGTTTCACGAACTTCTGAGACAAAATCCTCGTGTTTGAACTTATCCCTACTCACTTGGGTCAATTAAGCTTGAGATCCATGCTTTGAGGATCTCATGGCCACCTCAACAACCTATTTCTCAACCATTCCTATCCCTTTGAGCCCTATAAAACCAATCTCATACTCCATGGTTGGGAGCAAAAGAAAGGAGTAAAGTTATGCTGTTGAATTAACATCCTAGCCTAATCCATTAGAGAGCATAGAGGAGCAAGTTGGAGCTATCAGGGATGAGATGTTAGTCTTGAGAAGGAGTGCATCGACACTAAGGAAAAACGGCTGTAAGCTCTTTCATTCATATATTAATGCAAAGTTGATTTACTTCCCATATATCTGTTGTTTTATAATCTCACATATGTATTATTAGATTCCTTAGTCACTGATATGGATCTATGGATATTTTTATGGTATCTTTGATGTTGTTCTATGTTTGATGTGCTTTTGCAGGTCTACAGGTCTTTCATCAAATATCTTATTCCAGGAATCTACAGTTTCCAGGGAAGGTCTTCAACCTAGTTGTTACTCGTTTGTTCTAGAATTGAACCATTCAGACTAGAGGAACAACTTATGTCCACAGAAGGTTCTATATTCCTAATAACAAGGTGGACACTTCAGGAGGGGAAACAAATTTCGGTCATGAAAGAGAAGAAGGACCATGAAAAGAAGAGCATGTTATAGTGTGACTAGAGGAGAGGACTACGAATTAGCATCACATCTCGATGGAGGATTGCGTGACGAAGAAGAGGAGTACTAGTTGATATATGAAGAATTTGAAGAAGAATAAGCACCATATACAACTAAATATCATGACATAACCTCGATCTTGTGTACATCACTTGAGGTATTATGAAGAAACACCTCAATCGGTGTTTTTTTCCAACCATACTAACAATAATAGTGGAAATAACAGACATGGAACTCCCACTATTGTAATTTTTAATTACAGTAGTACCAAGAGTAAACAGAATGGTTGGGAATGATACAAAGTGACCAATCTTTAATGGAAATGGGTTGCAGGACCCTAAGAAAAATTTCTTTCTATGAAAAGTTGTATGGACCGTGCTTCTATAATTTGGGAAGTGATATAATTGTATTTTGAATCCATAAATAGATTTAACACCCTCTAATAACCACCATAACACACACATTATGCAATTTTGGTAGCCAATACATGTGATTTTAATATTTTTTTACATATTTCCAACCAAACTCTGAACAAAACCAGATAAAAAAAATATACTAATAAAATGTTGAAAACATAGAATACTTAGAATACACCTTAAATAAAGATATGACTTGAGGAGAAAGGATTAAAATGAGGAGGTAAGGAGATAACACTCATGACTTCTTGATCTAATGCTTAATTTGAAATTATGTAGTTCTTTAATTGGGGTTGGTTATTTTACTCCATCTCAACATTACCATTTCTTTTCCACATCAAGAAGACAAGTTTAAAAATACATGATAGGATATAGTAGTCACGACCACTTTAATCTCATCTTGATTTGAATCTTGAAAAAATGGGAGTAGTCTCACCGCAACAATATAACATGATTGTTAAAATACTACTACAGTCACTATTTAAAAAACAACAAAGTATCCTCCATAATTTATCTAACTGAAATCATTTAAAAAAATATGAAGAATTTAAATTGTTTTTCAGTTCAAGATTTGATTTTGTATGGAGGGGAGTATTCTCACCCATCTTGTATCTTGATATACATTTTAAAAGAGACCTTCGTTATTTATATAGAAACATATATAATCCACCATGATAAAACTTAGAACATTACCATATGTGTTTATGTTACCCATGTACGATCTTTCTCATGGATATGTGTGATGTGTGGTATGTATGCTCCAATAAGATATGAAATTCCTCTAGTCCACATGCTTATTTTACCAAAGTACCTACCTCTTTTGTTTATTAACTCTAAGTATGTTGAAAGGTACAGTTGTTAATGTTTCCTATGAGAACCCATACCTCATTCAATATATGTGTTAAATATATGTTTGACCATAATATATTGAACTTTTCTTATCCATTCAATATCCATTTTTGAGTCTGAAAGGATGTGAAGTTCTCTGATGTATTTATATACAACCAATGTAAAGACTTTAAGTATGCTAAAAAATTCAGCATAATTATTAAATTGCGTTCGTCCCTACACCTCTCTTAAAAGTGTATTTTTGGTTCTACAAAATTATAATCCTCCTTTATCCAGATGTTCTAGGATTTCCTTATGAGAATCCATTACAAATAATGTGTTGCTACATTCAATCAAAATTTGGTGGTGGTTTCATTTTTTTCCTTTGTATTTGGACTTATGGGACTATTCCCCATAGAATATAATAAATTCAAAAGTGTGGAGGTAGGATGATGTAATTTCCCAAGTATGATATTCAGACCTGGACACTAACTAATGCTGTAAATTAAATTAAAATATCTAATATTGAATTATAACCACTTAGTGCATCTTTAGACTACGAAAATCAAGATGTTTTGCTGGGGAAATTTGCATACATGAGAGTAGGAAGTGGGAATCAAACAATAGTAAGTTCATAACATAATTTATTTCCCCTAACACATTTATATTAGGGACCATTCATGTTTCAGAGTCCTCTATGCGGAAACCTACTCCCATGCTTCTGCGTCACCCAACCGTGGAACTAGGGAAATTCCTTTCGTTCCTTCGACCAGGGGCTTGGGAAATAATGTGGATGTATTATCAAGAATTCTTAAATTATAAGATATTATTTGTAATATTTACTAATAGATTTGGAGTTTTCTGGAGGGTTTAGGGAAGAATTGGCAATTTAAGGCAATTTTGGCCTAGTGGGACCATGCACAATGGAGGATCCCAAAAGACTGTACAACCCCCAAAAAAGTATTATCTAGATTTATTTATTGGAAGGTGGTTATTTTAACCCACAAGAATTTATAGAACTGGATTTTATGGGACATAACTCATTTTATAGCAGAAATGGTAAAACTAGTCATTTAAAACGAGCATTCTATCTAGGGTGCAAAATAAAGCAGATAATTCATAATAGATTGACTTCAGTTCCATATAGGAAGTATGTCAGAGAATATTACCACTTCAATGAACATATAAAACCATTTAAATCATTCCACAAAACTTTTCTTATTCCTTATTGCACTTAGATTGATCAATTTCCCCCATTACAGTGACAAAACAAGCTTTTTATGTGAAACTGAGAAGGTAAACTGCCGCGGACAGAATTATTTTATCCTGATAAGTATAGATTACAGAGTTATTATATTTTATACATTATATTTAATTGGATATACTGAACATTACATAAGGAGACTCCAAAATGGTGGGAAGGAGGCCCAAAACATGACCAAAGAAGGGCTGAGAGTGTAGTTGAAGCATGGGCTTCACTAGAGCTCGACTAGAACATGATGGAGGATGGAAAATATGTCTTTGAGGAATTCAATGGCTGAACCTAAAGCTCTCCATACCTATAAATATAAGAGAATAGGAATGAAGTAGTGGTGAAGGGAAGGTTTGGGGCTCATCTCCCAAGTGTCTGAGGCATATCACACAAAAGGAATGCTCAAATAACAATAGATCAATAAAAGCATCAACCAAACTATGTGAATGAACTTTAATTGTTCTTTAATAGAACTCTAGGTGAACTTTTTAGCAAGTAGATGTTGATGTATTTGTAACTTTGGAATGTACTCATCTGTATTTCTTATGTATTGTAACCCGATGTTTATTCCAGGATGTATTGTAATGTATTTGAGTCATGTCATACCTCGATGTTTATTCTGGGAAGTTTCTATAATGAGAAAGTCATGTCAAGTCATTGTGGGTAACCCTTGTATTGGTCAAGGGTTAAAGTCCCCTTAGTTGTGGGTCCCTTGGGTTATTAGACTATCCTAGTGAAGTCGACCCTAAGTGAGTCATTGTAAGTCAGGGAAATAGTCCCCACCATTGTGTTACCCTCCTATTGGTTAGAGGAGGCAAAGTCCCCACAAGTGATGGGGCACTAGGGTTATTAGACACTCCTAGAGATGTCGGCTCTAGTAAGTAATTGTTAAGTGAGGCCAACATGTTGGAGTGGGTTCCAATTGAATGGAAGAATATAAATAGAGAGTGAGAGCCTCTCTATTTATCATACTCATACGCACACACTCACTCATTGGGGCGCATGAGTGAGAGAGGAGAAGCTCACTCAATGAGAGAGAGAGAGTCTGCTCCTGTCGGGAGATCACTTACTGTTTTAGGGATTTTCTATTTTGGTGTTGATTCTATATTTGAGGAATTTGTGGGGTTTTCACCATTTATGGTTTTCCCGAGGATAAACACTGTGTTCATTGTCTCTTGTGTTTGATTACTGTGCTTGTTATTCTCTCAGGTAAAGATCCTAATGTTATGCTAGCTTAATGATGAAAAAATAACATGGTATCAAAGCTAACCTGAGAAGAAGACATTGTGCAGCTGCAGAAACTAGTACTTCTTAATTTTTGGGTCTCTCTCCACAATCCATCAGCAAAAGTATGCTAGGCTGACTCTCCATTGAAGGGTGCATCTTTCTATCGAAGCAAAATTCGATTCCGAGCATTTTCAGTTTTCGATGCGGAAATTAGGGGTTTCTACAGAAGAGGAATTTTTGAGTGATCCCAGCATAGGATTTTTCTCCTCATAAAAACCGAATTTTAGAGACCTGGATCAAGAAATTTGGTTGGGTGAAACTCCGGGAAAGTCAAACCCTAGTTTGACCCCAAGCTAGAAAAACACTAAAACTGCTAAGTTTTGGTACATTCACTATATCTTGAGATTGGAAAAGGATAAGGAGCTGAAAATTTTAGGGGCCAAAGATGAAATATTTATGTACAATTTTTACAAAAATAATCCTCATATTCTCTATATTCTGGGATATATGATCCCTCCAAGTTAGGGTTCCAACATCTTCCAGAATTCATCCCTAAATAGGACACCTGGGAAGAATTGCAATATATTGGGTTACATAGGTCCAAATGGAATTATTGAGGATGTTCCATAAATTGAATGGACTTTAATTTTAGTGGTACAAATATTAGACTCAGAAGATGAACCAGTGACACATGGAATTCCATACAACTTCTCTATTCTGAACAGTCCTGTAACAGGTCACCTTGGGAAAAGGATCATAAATCCCAATTGGTGAAACCAATTCTGATGAAACCTATGGTGTTCGATCAGGGACATGCGAGGTTACCTAAGTGGAAAATTGTAGACACAGAGGAGCATTAATTTTGGTGATATCATAGAAGCAGTGACAGGCATTTCTGCAGAAGAAATTGGAAAACTAGGGCTTCCTGTTCCGGGAGCTTCCCTCCACTGTTTTCAGAAAAGGAGTACATTGGACAACTCCATTTGAAGATATCTATATATATCTTCAATAATATCTGAAATATTCCAAGTTTTAAAAATTAGGGTTTTTGTGACAAACCCTAGATTAGCCAGCTCCGGAATAAAGACGGACACCTCAAATCGGTAAGATCTAATCCTTTGCTATTTTCATTTGAGGTTCTCATTTCAAAGTGATCTATCACATTAGATTGATGATAAGATTGGTGAAGTTGACAAATTCCAAGCATGGAAGTATATGATCTCTCTGAAGAAAATGAATTGGACACCTACATGAGTAGATGTTATAGCGGATTTCACCACTCTAGGTGAATCACACTTTGTATGGCCTTCCCCTATCCCACTGCAGACTCTTTAGACCCCATGGACCATCTTTTATCCTTTGACGTTTCCTTGATCATCCCTAAAACTACATGAAAAATGATATATGCGGATTTTTACCCGATAACTGCGTACATACGTGGGTTTGACCTGTATAACCGCGTACATCGGGATGTGTGCATAATCCAAATCCTTTTGGAGTTTTCCTTGACATGGATCCGACTCATTCGACTCCTAGCCTTCCATATGCCTTGAGATTGCTCGGATTCGACCCTTCATTATCCCTTGTGAAGCTATATAAGGAACCCCTTGGTACATTGAAGGCATATAGAGAGATTGAGAGCAAAGAAACTATAGTCCATTGTTGCCGGAATTTATACTTGAGTTTTCTTCCCTTTGTCCCTTTGGAGAACTTTTGTGTTCTTCCCAAGATTTCCCTTTGCTAGTGAGCTTGCTATCGTGAGATGGAGGATTGAGGTGGTGGAGGCCCAAGTGGGGGATTCAGTTTCTCCAGTTCGCAGATGTGCCATCAGAGGTTGTATCTATCTTGTAATCTCTGATTTATATTAATAAGAACTATATTTTCGTGTCCAATGATGTGTATTTGATTAAATATTGTATCCATTGGAATATGTCAAATGCTTTTACATTATTGATTATATATGCTAGAATAGATCTAACACCATGATATATAGTCTGCTTGTATTGTTTACTTGTTGTTGAGGAAGTATTCTATCAATTCAAGATGAAGATTGGAAAGCTCAACGGGGATCTACTTCAACCGTTCGGAATAAGGTACGAGGTCCGATCCTTTAGTGTTAGACATTTTATTTCTATTGCATATTGGGAAAGATTGATTTCTGGAGTCAAAGCTGTCTATTGTGGTACCCCAAGCCATAGGAATTTCTCTCCGTAATAGTAGAGAGGTTCCAGTTTCAGAGGGAGATGAGGGTAGAATCCTTTCACAAGAATAACTTGGTCAAGGCCAAGAATATCATGGTTGATTCAGTCACGGATCAACTTGTACCACAAGTTTCTTCCCTAAAGACACCGATGATGTTTGATTCCTTGACCAAGCTATTTGAAGGGAAGAACATAAATCAGAATATGACCTTAAGAAACCGGTTGAAGGAAGTAAAGATCCAGAATGCAGAGACCATACAATCATACTTTACAAGGGTCTCTCAAATCAAAGAACAACTTGAAGTGGTAAAAGAAGAAGTGAAGACTGTAGAAGTGGTGATGGCCACCTTGAATGGCCTCCCAGGATCATGGGATTCATTCATTCAAGGAATGTGTGCCATAAGGAAGTGATTACTTTCAGTAGACTCTGGGAATAAGAAGAAGCTCGACTCATAAGAAGAGAAGAGAATATGGGAGCAATTGAAGATCAAGCTCTCACCATCCAAAGAAGATCCCTCAAGCAGTGAGGAATATGAAGAACTCAACTCTTGAAAAATATCTTATCCACCTTAGCATTTGGATAAGAAATGATGATATTATGAATGAAGAATACGATGAAGCTAAAGGCTCAAGAAGGAGTCTACTCACGAAACAAATAAAGATAAGTATTCAATTGTCATTTCATGATATTGTTTTGTTATACATTTGTTTATATTCAATTGATGTATTATGCATGATAGGATGTTTGCATTAATGATAGTATACTTCTAATATGCATGTGATGGGTAAGTAGCTCATGGTTCTATACAACTCTCCATTGCTACTTATCTAGAATGAAAACTCTTTGCTGACATATTGGATTAGTGCACAATCTCAATGTTGTCCTGGTAGAGATGGAAGGCATCTAGAAAGTTTCAATGAGATATGGATGAATGTTGTATTGGCTAAAGTAGTTGCATGATCATATAAGAATTTGCCAGTTTGAATATTCTTTATGAAACGTTTCTAACCATACAAATGCATTTGACTTGTAGTAAAGATCGCACACATAATCACCTACAAGCAAAGAAGAATGAGACTTGTTCCGAAGAACAAGTGACGACATTTCAAAATGAAAAATAATATGACGAATGCAGCGACATCATTGATGCAGAACCTTCCAAGAACAAAGGGAAGACCAGTTCAGGAAGAATTATGTCTAGGATGTAGCATCGATACATGAAGGGAAGTTCGTAATTCCATCATGCAGTAGATGGAAACATCGTGGGATACAAGGCAAGATTCGTAGCACAAGGATTCTCACAAAAATAAGGCATAGACTATGAAGAGACATTTGCATCCATTTCAAGTGAAGACACATGATAGGCAGAATCATGTGTGCAAATGAAACAAGGCCTTGTACATGCTCAGAAAAAAACCATGGGATAACACATGCATGAGGAGCTTGATGAATATCTAAACCTTTGCTACAAGGTGGATAAAGTATGACAAGCTCACAGATGGGTGCAAGAGGAAATTTTGAAAAGGTTCAAGATAGAGGATCTTGGTATCCAGTGATCCTAGGTGGATACATAGAATATTAGTAGCATAGGAAGCTACTTGTCACTCCAGTACATAATGTTTTAGTGCATAAAGTACGGAAGACAGAGGGAGCATGATGCTTCAGAGGGAGTGATTGCAGAAGATCCTGAGGTTTGACATGGTACGATAGGATGGATAGATTATTGGTGACTCTAGGATTTACTGAGAGTAAAATGGATTCCAACCTTTGCTTCAAGGTTGAAGACGGAATACCAGTAATGCTCCTTTTATGTGTTGATGCACTACATTCTAGGAATGGAGGTGTGGACAAGGGAAGTATGCAGTAAAGAACTTGAAGAGGTTTAGGATGATGACTACAAGGCCATGACCACACCTATGGCATTGAACTTGAAGCTATTGAGTGTTGCTTCGTCAGAGTTGGTTGATGCCATGATGTATTGTCAGATGATTTATTTATTGATGTACGTGAAAAATACGAGACCAGATATTTGCTTTGCTGTGAACACATTGAGACATGT
The DNA here is from genome assembly GCA_001517045.1 of Pseudotsuga menziesii. Classification (NCBI taxonomy): domain Eukaryota; kingdom Viridiplantae; phylum Streptophyta; class Pinopsida; order Pinales; family Pinaceae; genus Pseudotsuga; species Pseudotsuga menziesii. The sequence goes on from LPNX010860213.1 coordinate 12,439, forward strand.
TCACTTGATGGTTGCAAAGCATGCATTGAGGTACCTAAAGGGTACAGTTGAGTATGGGCTCAAGTATGATACGAATCAGAAGATTAAACTAGAGGGATATGTGGATTAGTATTGGGCAGGCAGTGCCATTGATAGGAATAGCACTTTGGGGTGCTTCTTCAGTATGAGATCATGTGTGATCTCTTGGTTGAAAGGATGGAGTCCTGCATGGTGTTGAGTACAGCCGAGGCAAAATATGTTGCCACTTGTTATTTGGGAGGTAGTATGTTTCCTTTGAAAACTACTATTTGATTTGCTTGATCTGACTTGCATTTTTGGTATGATGCAGAGAGGAGAAGTGAAGCTCCAGTTTCTGATACACATCGAGATCTATCGAAAGAGGGAGTTCTAGCATAGCTGGTGAGACAGGTTGTCCGAGCATAAATCCTAGTGAATATCATAGGTTGCTCAGACGTAAGTGGTCCTATAGGTTGTCCTCAGATGTAATTGGTCCTAGCGAAGCTCACAGGTTATCCTTGGATGTAATCATCCCTGATGTGATTCTATGCTAGAAATGGCGATAGTGAAGTTTGAGTACTTCAAGGAGAAGCTTGGTGTTCTCCATATCGAGGTTCCCTCCAAAGGGAAGTGATGATTTCATGTGCCCTTTCGACATGGTGAGAGGATTGGTTCCTTCCATGGTCATATATAAGTGCTATTCCCTTCCGACATGGTGAGAGGATTGGTTCCTTCCATGGTAGGATGTAAGAGCTGTGACATGGTGAGAGGTTTGGTTCCTTCCATTGTCAGGTATCTATGTAGATGGCACATCCAGTATGAAAAAGGACCAGCTCTGTGATGCCCTACCTAGTATGAAAAAGGACTAGCTTTGGGAAGGTTCATCTAGTATGAAAAATGACTAGCTCTGAGTAGCTGCCACATCTGGTATGAAAAAGGACTAGCTCTGTGATGCCCTACTTAGTATGAAAAAGGACTAGCTCTGAGTAGCTTCCACATCTGGTATGAAAAAGGACCAGCTCTATGATGCCCTACCTAGTATGAAAAAGGACTAGATCTGGGAAGGCTCATCTAGTATGGAAAAGGACTAGCTCTGAGTAGCTGCCTCATCTGGTATGAAAAAGGACCATCTCTGAGATGATACATCCAGTATGAAAAAGGACTGCCTCTGTAGCAGTTCCTATAATGAGAAGAATCAAGAGATAGCACCTGTGATGATGCCCAGTGATGATCCAGATCAAGTGATGATGATCCAGATCCAGTGATGATGTTCCAGATCCAGTGATGATGTCCAGTGATGATCCAGATTCAGTAATGATGTCCAGTGATGATCCAGATACAGTGATGATGTCTAGTGATGATCCAGATCCAGTGATGATCTAGATTGAGTGATGATATAGATTCAGTGATGATATAGATTCAGTGATGATGATACAGATTGAGTGATGATCCAGATCCAATGATAATGATCCAGATCCAGTGATGATGTCCAGTGATGATCCAGATCCAGTGATGATCTAGATCCAGTGATGATGATGATCCAGATCGAGTGATGATCTAGATTCAGTGATGATGATCCAGATCCAATGATGATGATCGAGATCGAGTGATGATCCATATCTAGATGAAGATGACTTGAAGACGAAGATGACTTGATGATGATCCAAATGATACAATGAAGAATACTTGTGCTAATATATTGTGTCGAGAGAATACCTTCATAGTTAAGAGGGAGTGTTGATGTATTTGTAACTTCGGAATGTATTCATCCGTATTTCTTATGTATTGTAACCTGATGTTTGTTCTGGGATGTATTGTAATGTATTTGAATCATGTAATACCCCGATGTTTATTCTGGGAAGTTTCTATAATGAGAAATTCATGTCAAGTCATTGTGGGTAACCCTCCATTTGGTCAAGGGTTAAAGTCCCCACAGTTGTGGGGCCCTTGGGTTATTAGAATATCCTAGTGAATTCGACCCTAGGTGAGTCATTCTAAGTCAGGTAAATAGTCCCCACCATTGTGTTACCCTCCTATTGGTCAGAGGAGGCAAAGTCCCCACAAGTGGTGGGGTACTAGGGTTATTGGACACTCCTAGAGATGTTCGCTCTAGTAAGTAATTGTTAATTGAGGCCGACATGTTGGAGTGGGTTCCAAGTGAACGGAAGAATATAAGTAGAGAGTGAGAGCCTCTCTATTTATCATACTCATACACACACACTCACTCATTGGGGTGCATGAGTGAGAGAGGAGAAGCTCTCTCAGTGAGAGAGAGAGAGAGACTGTTGCTGTCGGGAGATCACTTACTATTTTGGGGCTTTTCTATTTTGGTGTTGATTCTATCTCTAAGGAAGTTGCGGGGTTTTCACCATTTATGGTTTCCCTGAGGATAAACATTGTGTTCATTGTCTCTTGTGTTTGATTGTTGTGCTTGTTATTCTCTTAGTTAAAGATCCTAATGTTATGCTAGCTTAATGATGAAAAACTAACAATAGAGGAAATAGGTGAACTGTGAGAGTACTTCAACACCTAAATCCCTAACCCTATCCAAGTCATGGGCCCTCCTTGAGAAAATTGGAATGTAGGGGCCATGTGAAGATGATTCCGTGTCCAAGTCATCCATATAACTTATAAATTCTCCCTCCTTAGTCAAAGAGTTTCTACTTATCCCTTACAACTTTTATGCTTTTCCTTTGTTTTGAGACTTACTCTCCAAAAGGAAACTATGCCCTCATTTTCAAAACTTTCCTGCTTTTGTTCTGATAGATTTTATGAGTCTCCAAAAGGAAACTACAGCCTCCTTTCCCAAAAATTTCCTTCTTTTTCTATGACATCTTTTTTCATATCTTTGGGCACTTTTCCTTTTCTCTCTAACTTCTTTTTTCATAGAGTTTCCATGTTCCTAATATCCTCCCTTGGCAAGTTTTCTTGTCAATTGTGCCTGACATGGAAAATTCAATTCCACATGTTATTTGCACAATAAATATTAATGAAAAATTAAAATTAAATACATTCCTCAATAATGTTTATTTAGCAACATTCTCCTAGTCTAATTAATTAATGTCTCATAAATAATATTTAGACAAAATTCCCTAGGTGAGGTAATTAATGCATCTTTGATCCCCTAATGTGTTGGACATGGCCAACACTTTTATGTCCAAAAATATGGGAGCATGAAATTCCTCCCCTCCTAAATATTCTTGTCCTCAAGAAGAAGCATGAACTCATGTGCAAAAAAATGTTAACTTGCTTCTTCAAGCCAGCATGTTAAGTTTCTCAAAAAAACAAGCAATGCCAGGGTCCCATTGCTTGCATTGCACTCCCTTCACTAAGAATTCTTGCCAACACCACTTATCAGACAAAATTATGCATGGATCCCATTTCCTCAACTGTATGTATCCAAACATTAGTATCCACCATAAAAAATTATCAACACACGAAATGAGATTCATGATGTGGAAATCATACCATTGCACTGAGAATTGGAAATTCTCAATGCGAAATTGGAAATCTATGAGATTTCCCCACCCAACATAAATTTTCTTATATTCTTGATGAAAATGAGCATTGAATCTCATAATGATGTTGCTGCAATGACATATGTGTGACTCCCATGTCCCAAGACAATTATGGGCATACTCCAACAACCATAGGTGCCCATGTTGCTCACAGAAGATGTAGGATGTGTCTGCTAAAAATTCCATGGTGTAAGAAAAAGGTACACCCTCCAAGGTGCATAACTTCAACAAGTATATACCCATTCTTTTTATAGATGAACATAAGCCTTTTCTTGGTAATCCATATAGGATGTGATCATCCATATTCACCATGATGAATTCTTCCACCCATAAAGGTAGATCATAAAGTATTTCTTCCAAGACTTGAATGCCAAACCATGCTTCACCCATGCAAGAGAGAAAGGTACACCCATGAATATTCATTTCATCTTTCTAAATAAGTTCTTGGATTTCACCTTGTGCCATATTTCTTCTTGCATGCATATATGACTTCACCCTTCCATGAATGCAAGATGGACATTTATTATTGGGTGATTCAAAATATGCCATGCAATGGTACACCCAAACCATGGTAATAGGGGATGTAAGGTGGCTTCATAATAATTCTTGTTTGATGCACCCATGTCAAGGAAATTTCAGGTAGAAAAAAGACTCTATGGCATGAAAAAAGAATATTTTTTCCTCCCAAGGTCTCCATTTCAGTGAGGCATCTATCCACCCATTCAATTTAAGGATAAGAACTTTGGTTTTCTGATTTGCATGGGATTTAATCAGCCACATATTCTAAATTTAAATTTCCTTTCCACATAGGAAGCTCATGGGGTCCTTCTTCCATAGCATGCCTCAAGAGACATTCCTTACATTCACAAGCTAGGCTTGTGCAATATTGGCCTTCCATTTCCACTATGTACTCACTAATCCAATATTTGTACAAATAAGTGTATGTGCTTGCATATATGAATGGTATATTTTCTTGAGGGTACTTTTTCAATGAGACAGATGACTGATCAGAATATTCTATGGTATGCCCAAACATTTCCTTCCATGCAAGGTGACACCTTCAAATTATTTTGAAGGTGATAGATATGCAACTTTGAATCTTGAAGGGATATTTGTGTGCTCTTTAATGAGTTACTGGTGATCTCCAACTCATGAGTGAGCCTGTCAGATTCTTCTTCCTCCTTATTGAGTTCACTCTGGTACATCTCAACCATCATGAGGAGATTATCCCTGTCAAATAGTAGGTTTACATAGCTCTCCTTCATCTTGGCCATGACTTCTTTCAGTGCTATGCACTCCTCCAAAAAGGATTCTCCTTCCATCTCTGCACCAGAAGATTTCCAACAACGTCTTGCTGCCAAGGCATTGATGTCAACAAAGTTTTTCAGGGATGCCATAAGCTTCTCTCTATCCTCCTTTAGTGATCCACTCAAATTATGAGTCTCACAAATACTATACTCCACCAATGTTTATTCTTCTAATAGCTGACATATATGACCATTTTTCTTGTGGCATCGATCCACCACACAAAAATCATCCTCAACAGACAAGTCAACCTTTGAATTTTCTGAAGACTCACTTCCATGATGTGAAGTGCAGGGTATCTAGGAAGTTTGTAATGACATGTTATCAGAAATCATTTCATTCCTTGTCATTTCAGCTTCATCATGCTACAAGAGAGTCCAAAATTGTAAAGTTTGTTTATCTCTCTGCATCAGATTTTTCTCCTTCAATTTTCCTAGTTCACACCCAGCTAGTGGGGGCTTTTCTTCCACCTCACTGGGAAGTTCAAATGATGACTTCAAATCTGATATTTGTTATTCTTTTGGATATGATCCAAAATATACCTTATCATAATGAACAACATCACCCTCCTTTGCACTAATTTGGTTTTCAGCAACAAAGCAACTAGGAGAGAATTATTTTCCCTTCCCATTGTCCTTCATTCTGTAGTCCTCGAATGCAAGTGAAGACTATTTATCTTTCCATGGATCAGATGGTTGTAAGTGAAAATGAATTCTGAAAAAATCAAAACCTTCATCATACATGTTCTTCACGTTATCCTCTTCCTATACATATACTATGGCATCCTTCTCTTCCATAAAAAATTATGCTTCACACCCAAGCGGTGTGGCCTTGTTTTCTTATTTTGTATGTGGCTCCCAAGGTGACTGTAACTTTGATTTGTAATAATATTTAGGATCTGATCCAAAATATGTATGTTCACTACCATACGAACCCACATCCTTAGCAGTGGTCCGAAGATCACTGATAAGGAAACTGGAAGTGCATTCATATTCATTCTCTTCTTGGAGTAATGGGAAACAAGCAAGATCTTCTAGAGCATCTTATTCCAAGAATATTGATGTTTCTCCTTATTAAATGGTACTATTATCATTACTTGAGGAGACTATTCTTGAAGAAAAACCAAATAATCTCATAATTCTTGAACATGTCGATGGATTTGATGACTATTCACTTTTGGTTCCTTCCTCCTCCTCATTGCTCAGAGAGGTGGAACAAATTTCTTCCTCTATGGATTATTTGTTTCTCTTGAAAGAGTAATCATCTAAATTGTTGGGCTCAAATCCAAATCTTCAATAAAAATACTCTTTCAAAGGAATGTATTTACAAATATCTTCCCCAAGGCAATATAACCTTTGTAGTAGTGGGGCAAGTTTTCAATTGCATCTATCATCTTTGCTAAATCATTATTAGTATTAGCCATGTGTAATAAAAACATTTCTTTCTTCATACTCCATATGTTCAAAAAATTAACCTTCCTTGTCTATTGACATTTGAAACCCTTCATTAACATAGATCACCTCTTCTTCTTCAATAAACTGATCAAAGCCATCATCTTCAACTACTAGTATAACACTCATGGTTGCAAATTGAATTGGTGATCTGGAAAATTAGTCAAAAAAGAGACTTCTTTCCACGGGAGTGGAGGAAAGTGCTATGATTCCACTGTAATGTCCCAAGTCTGATATTCATACTATAACACTCACTAATTCTGCAAATTAAATTAAAATTTCTGATATTGAATTATAACCACTCAGTGCATCTTTAGACTAGGCAAATCAAGGTGTTTTGCTAGGGAAATTTTCAGACATGGGAGTAGGTAGTGGGAAGAAAAAATGAGTAAGTTCAGAAAATTGAATTCCTTTCCCCTAACACATTTATATCCAGCACCATTCAGGTTTCAGATTCTGCTATGCAGAAGCCTATTCTCACGCTTCTAGGTCACCCAACTGTGAAACTAGGGAAATTCCTCCCGTTCTTTCGACCAAGGGATTGGATAAAAGTGAATAGATTTTATCATGCCTTAATACATCATAAAATATTATTTGGTATAGTTACTAACAGATCTAGATTTGTCTGGAGGGATTAGGAAAGAATTGGAAATTTCAAGGAATTTTGGCGTAGTGGGACCCTGCAAAAATCAAAACCTTCATCATACATGTTCTTCACATTATCCTCTTCCTATACATATACTATGGTGTCCTTCTCTTCCATCAAAAATTATGCTTCACACCCAAGCGGTGTGGCCTTGTTTTCTTATTTTGTATGTGGCTCCCAAGGTGACCGTAACTTTGATTTGTAATAATATTTAGGATCTGATCCAAAATATGTATGTTCACTACCATATGAACCCACATCCTTAGCAGTGGTCCGAAGATCACTGATAAGGAAACTGGAAGTGCATTCATATTCATTCTCTTCTTGGAGTAATGGGAAACAAGAAAGATCTTCTATAGCATCTTCTTCCAATAATATTGAGGTTTCTCCTTATTAAATGGTACTATGATCATTACTTGAGGAGACTATTCTTGAAGAAAAACCAAATAATCTCATAATTCTTTAACATGTCGATGGATTTGATGACTATTCACTTTTGGTTCCTTCCTCCTCCTCATTGCTCAGAGAGGTGGAACAAATTTGTTCCTCTATGGATGATTTGTTTCTCTTGAAAGAGTAATCATCTAAATTGTTGGGCTCAAATCCAAATCTGCAATAAAAATACTCTTTCAAAGGAATGTATTTACAAATATCTTCCCCAAGGCAATATAACCTTTGTAGTAGTGGGGCAAGTTTTCAATTGCATCTATCATCTTTGCTAAATCCTTATTAGGATTAGCCATGTGTAGTAAAACATTTCTTTCTTCATACTCCATATGTTCACAAAATTAACCTTCCTTGTCTCTTGACATTTTCAACCCATCATTAACATAGATCACCTCTTCTTCTTCAATAAACTGATCAAAGCCATCATCTTCAACTACTAGTATAACTCTCATGGTCGAAAATTGAATTGGTGATCTGGAAAATTAGTCAAAAGAGAGACTTCTTTCCACAGGAGTGGAGGAAAGTGCTGTGATTCCACTGTAATGTCCCAAGTCTGATATTCATACTATAACACTTACTAATTCTGCAAATTAAATTAAAATTTCTGATATTATATTATAACCACTCAGTGCATCTTTAGACTAGGCAAATCAAGGTGTTTTGCTAGGGAAATTTTCAGACATGGGAGTAGGTAGTGGGAATAAAAAATGAGTAATTTCATAAAATTGAATTCCTTTCCCCTAACACATTTATATCCAGCACCATTCAGGTTTCAGATTCTGCTATGCGGAAGCCTATTCTCACGCTTCTAGGTCACCCAACTGTCAAACTAGGGAAATTCCTCCTGTTCTTTCGAATAGGGGATTGGATAAAAGTGAATATATTTTATCATTCCTTAATACATCATAAAATATTATTTTTTATAGTTACTAACAGATCTAGATTTGTCTGAAGGGATTAGGAAAGAATTGGCAATTTCAAGGAATTTTGGCGTAGTGGGACCCTGCACAATGGAGGATCTAAAATGGAACAAAATAAAATATTATATGGAGTTATGTATGGGAATGTGGGTATATAAGTGACCCATAGGAACTTACACAACTGTATTTTAGTGGACAAAACTCATTTTATAGAAGAAATAGTAAAACTAGTCATTTAAAACTAGCATTCTAACTAGTGTGCAAAATAAAGAAGATAATTTGTAACAGATTGACTTCAGTGATGTATATGAAGTATGAAATAGACCAATACCACTTCAATGAACATGTAAAACCATCCAAATCATTCCTAAAAAAATTTCTAATTCCTTATTGGACTTAGATTGATCAATTCCCCCCATTACAATGACAAAACAAGATTTTTATTTGAAACTGAGAAGGTAAACTTCAGGGACAGAATTATTTCAACCTGATAAATATAAATGAAAAATTTATCATATTTTTTACATCAGAGAGAATTTTTTATACTGGACATTACATAATGAGACACCAAAACGGTGGGTAAGAGGCCCAAAACATGGCCAGAGAAGGGCTAAGAGCGTAGGTGAAGCATGGTATTCATTGGAGCTTGACCTGAATGTGATGGAGGCTGAAAATTATTTCTAATAGGACTTCAATGACTGAAACTCAAGTGCTCCATACCTAAAAATATAATATAATATGAATGAAGGAGTGGGGAAGGGAAGGTTTGGGGCTCATCTCCTAAGTGGCTGAGGCACATCACTCAGAAAGGAATGCTCACATAAGCATAGATCAATAAACACATCAAAAAAACTATGTGAATTATCTCAAATTGTTCTTTAATACAAATTTGAGTGACCTGTTTAGCAAGTAGAGGCAATAGGTGACCTGTAGGAGTAAGTCAACACCTAAATCCCTAACCCTAGACAAGTCATGGGCCCTCCTTGAGCAAATTGGAATGTAGGGGCCATGTGGAGATGTTTCCCTATCAAATTCATCCATATGACTTAGAAATTATCCCTCCTTATTCAAATTGTTACTTTTATCCCTTACAAATTTTATATTTTTCCCTGATTTTGAGACTGAGTCTCCAAAAGGAAACTACGCCCTCCTTTGGAAAAAGTTTCCTCCTTTTGTTCTGATAGCTTTTCTGAGTCTCCAAAAGGAAACCACGCCCTCCTTTTACAAAAACTTCCTGCTTTTGTTATGACATCTTTTGTCATAGCTTTTGGGCACTTTTCCTTTTCTCTCTAACTACTTTTTTCATAGAGTTTCCACTTTCTTAATCTCCTCCCTTGTCAAGTTGTCTTGCGAATTGTGCCTCACATGGAAAGCTCAATTCCACATGTTATTTTCACAATAAATATTAATTATATATTAATGATAAATGAAAATTAAATACATTCCTCAATAATGATTATTTAGCAACATTCTCCTAGGCTAATTAATTAATGTCTCATAAATAATATTTGGACAAAACTCCCTAGGTTAGGTAATTAATGCATCTTTGACCCCTCCAATGTGTTGGATATGTTCAACACTTTTACGTCCAAAAATATGGGGACATGAAAGATGAACATTCTAGTCTTGAAATATGAGGGAATTCTTGATAACCAAAATACACCATCATACAATGACGAGAATTGAAAGGAGATTGGTATTTTTACACTTTCGATGACATTTTTATGCCATGCTTCGATGGGAGAGAAAAATTCTCATGGTAGAATAGTTAGTTCCATTGCATATCATACCACACTCGAGACCTCCTTTATGAAGGGATCAGATACCAATATCTAAGTGATTAATTCCCCATGATATTTGCACATATGACATATACTTGGATGTTGTTTCCCTATTTTATGTAGGTCGTCCCAAGTAAAAACATTGTTGATCAAGGAAGCCATATATAGCATTTATTTTTTATTACAAGTTCAACTTACATACTTCAGTCCACCACCATTTAAGAATTTCCTAGTGATATATTATAAATAGCTCCTTATATTCAAGTTTAATTTGAGATGGGATAGCATATGGATTTTTTACCAATATGAGGGAGTTTCATTCATATGCTAAAATTATGGATGATCTTTGAAGTCCTTCACTATATCTATCTGATTAGGACCCTTATGGGCCTATAAGGAAAACCATCGAAGTGTTATACCATTTTGATTGCGAGGAATCTAAAAGGTTTTTGATATATATATCTACTAAATCATAGAGATGAAGAGCGTGTATTTTTTTTCCATGTCAACTGATATAAGATCCTTGGCTAAGGAACCTAGAATTGGACTTATGCCTAACATAACCAATTGACCATTTCTTGGATTACATGATAATTTTTTCCCTATAATGTGAGAGTTTATTGATATGAATGACGAGAATAATTATCCTCCATTTTTGTTTTAGGGATTGGAATGATTCTAAGAGAGGATTTTGTATGGTGCTATATATTTATACATTCATGCCAAATTCCTTTATGTGTAATAAAAATTTAGAGGATTTTGGAATCAATATATTGTTAAAAGAGATAGAGGTTTTCCATTCCCCATATTCCCTTTCCTTTTGGATTCCATAATATTTCTCATTTGCAAATAGGAATTCCTACCTCTTCCCTATTCCCTGACTATAGGTATGTTTTGCGAAGTTTCCTTATCTTGTTTAGAAATTCTTTTTGTATATATGTTAAAGACATCCAATAAATAGGTATTACTTCCGTATCAATTTTGGTGAGTATTAGATGCCCAACCAAAGAAATCCATCAATGTTACGATAGACCAATTCATTTACTGATGTTTTTATAAACCATTCCCAATATAGGATCCTATATTCATTTGATTTAAGAAGAAATCTTATGTATTTGAAAAAAAATCATATAGATCGATGTCCATTAAGGGTATCATGCTGAGAATGAGAGCTTTGTGAGATTTGGAACATGAATGAACAAAATCAATTTTTTCTTTATATTTATCTCCATATCAATGGCATGGGAAAAAATATTTAGAACTTGTTTTTGACATTTTTCCTATCAGATGGATACTTTCCTAAATATCACTTGATGTTATCCACAAATAGAACCAATTAAATTTAAATTCAACCCACAATTTTCACTCCAACGAGGTTCCCATTTGTTTTTTGGGTATTGATAAATTTGATGAGAGAATCAACAATCATATCAGGAAAAGTAAAGGGGATAGTGGGAACCCTTGATGGAGGCCCTAGGAGGTGGACAAAAAAATTATGTTGAGTTGTTTATGAGCACAACAAAGGATACACTTTCTTAGAAGTATGATATCCAAAGGTTAGGAATGCATGAGGGAAAGCTACCGATGTGAGGATAAGGTGAAGGTATATCCAATTTACCTTGCCAAGTTCCTATGAAAGGTAATTGTTTAGCATAAAAGAAGGTTGATATTTGGATTTTATGGAGTATGAATCTTCTTTAGAAACCCCAACTTCTTAAGGAATAATTCTTTGGTCTAGGAATCTAAATTGTTCAAAGGAAAGATTTGAAGAAAGGATGGGTTTAGCTATACGAGCAATAATTTCATAGGTGACCTTGTAATTGTAGTTGCATAGGGATATGGGTTAATATTCATCAATCCCTGGGGGGTTTTCATTCTTCATAATATTTGCAACAAAACCTGAGTTCAAGGTTAGATGAATCTTACGTGAGATCCTTGATTCTTCAAAAACTTTTACTATATCGTCAACCATAAGATCCAACAAATGAATGAAAAGTTAATAGGTCTATCCATCAAATCCCAAATACTTTCCTACTTGAAAGGAGAGTACAATACCGTGAAATTTAGATTTTGAGACATTTTTTCTATTTCTTATCACTCATATGGGATTATCTGGCTATCAAAGAGAGAATATATTTCCATAATTTCCTTAATGTTCTCTCTCAGGATCACTAAATATAAATATTTATAATTATGGACAATTTATTTAGGAATAGAGGAAAAATATTGGAATTCTTCTCCATGATTATTTTTGACATTCCATAATGTATTGATTACTCTCCTACAATTTTTCTAATGATGAAAAAAATGTGTATTGTTTTCTCCTTCTAACATCCAAATGACTCTTCTCTTTATTCTCCATTTTGCATCCATCAAAGAAAATAAACTAGCTTTTTATTACTCCATAATGATGATTTCATACAGGGTTTCTTGTTTCACCTGAGCATTGTCTAGGCATTCAAGGTTCCTCGATATCTAATCCTCGATTGTTAATATTTTTCTCTCATATTAGTGGAAAGTATTATTTTCCTAACTCTTTGTAAGATCATTGTTCTTTATTATGTTTTGTTGGAAGGATAGCATGGTCTCATTCTAATGAGAAAGTGAACATGGAGACCAGTGATTAAAGACAATATATTTAAAAGCTCCATCTAAGATCAAGGTGATTTGAATTTAAATTAAGGAAGTGCATTAGTGACCTTAACAAAGATTTCAGGGAGAATCATGTAATGATGAGATATGGTTTATTTTACAATTTCATATTTCTATGCTGGTAGGGTGAGTAGAGTGAATTATTTCACAAGTAAATGGTTGGTTCTCTTAGATATATCTTGTGATCAACCATTTTCTTCAACCATGTGGGTCCATCCTCTAGGGGTTGAATATTAAGCACCAAGTGGTTACTAATGACACGAGAAAAATGTTTTGGTGAATATCATATCTGTCAAAAAATCCCCATTGTTAAGAACTATGACTGGTAAACTTTAGGTCTCCTACGATGATAAGGTTTGGGAGGTATATTAAAGGATAAGAGGATAGAAAATCCCAAAAATATTTCTAATTGTGGCATGGTGTGTAGATTACTAGAAAATATAGAGAGCAATTTATAGATGAGGAAAGAGCATAAGAGAATATATAATGTTGTTGGATTATCAATGTATTTAGTATGAAGGAATTGTCCCATCCCATCATAAAACCTCCATAATTTCCACATGCATTTTCTATTATAAATGTCCAGTCTCAAAAATATTCTTGAAAATTTTATGTGTGGTGTCTGCTAAGCACATTGTATCCTGAATGAATAAAATATAAGGGTGGACCTTATTGGAGAGTCTCTTTATGGACCTTTCCTTTGAAAAAGACTCTATTCCTCTTACGTTGTGACATTGTTTTTTGTTTTCTTGCTAGAACCTCTTTCTACATGTTAATAATAGCATGACTAATATGATATACCCTCCCTCAAACAGATGGTATAGTTCTGGAATGGTTTGTGCTTAGTACCGTTGATTGAATAGGTTCAAATTTTTTTAGGGAAATAGTGATGTTTTGATGTCAAAAGTTTCAAGATGATATAACTTTGGAAAAAGTGTTTCATATGTGCTTCACTGATGAAATGGAGTCCTAAAAAGAAAACATATTAGTAACAATAGATAGAATGGATGAAATTTTATATGATATTGAATGATCAGGATCAGTACTATCATTCATCCAATCCAATCATGCCATATTTGGAGTAGAATAATGCTCATGTTGAGTAATTAGATTCTATTATGTTGGCCTTAGAAAATGAATTGAAGAAAGAACCAGAATAATTATCGAAAAGATGAACATTCTAATCGCAGGATTCTGCTAGCAAGATGAGGAAAATTCACGACAGAAGGAGCCACGAAAGAATACGAATAAAGTAGTCGAAAAGAATAGTTTTGACGATTTTGGTGAAAGAGTTAGACTAAAATATTTTTTTTCGTAATACAGAATGATTGTATTTTGGGTCGATAATTCCTATTTCTAGATATAACTGAATGGATTAAAATAGAAAAACAACATGTTGACTAATAGTTGAGATTCAGTCGATGGTTGAATCAAGAATTGTAAAATCAGAAAAACTTATAAAACCATGGACACAAGATATATTTGCGTTGGTTGTTGTTTATTTATTGATTATTTGAAGGAAAAGATGGAATTGATCCATTTTGTGTGCGGATCGACTATTCAAAAAGAGAAACAAAGACCAAAACCAAAGAGCATGATATGATATATGAATATATGAAATATAAATAATATCAAAAGGAAATTCTACATGCTGAGTGTGCAGACCAAAGGTGCGAAACAAATCCTCATGCCAGATGAAGAGAACCTTTGTGATTTTCCCCGTATGGGTTTCAATGTTATATCTTGTTTCTGAGTGTTTTAATGTTTGTATTATGTCCAATACATATTTGATGTAAATGAGATTATATGAATGTGTCGCACAAACATAATGGTAAGTGAACTTATATATGTCTCACACATGTACTCAGTTAAAATATATTAATGCTTTATGTTATATAATGTTATGTATGTAGACGAAACGATAGATAATTATCTTGAATGAATGAATGAATAGAAACCGAAGTGTAAATCAAGGTTTCAGTCGTGTGCCCTGATAGTATTATAAGAGAGAAATTATCGACATAACTATGGAAACCTGTTTCTGGTAGTACCCATAAGATATCTTGGGTGGTACCTCATCTACGTCGTAGGTGTTGCTGACATATTTATCCTCTGTTAGGTCGATATATTAAGTCTTGTTGAAAGCCAAAGGATCTGGACCTGGGTCAACCGAAAGTACTCCAACAAATGGTTTCTTTGTCGAGATTGTGAATATTTTTTACTAGGATATGTTTTGGTACCCAACGGAGCCAAAAATTCAAGATTGGGTTTATTTTAAAGCACTAGAGTTTGCAGGGGAAGAAAGTGAAGGATCATGTCTAAGTGTGAGTGAATGGTTGGATTTATACCTTTACACAAAAATTCATGAGAATTTCTTTCGTGAATTCTCATCATATTGCATGTGTTTGTTGAAGCTCGCAACACAGAAGAAAATTTTCCAATGAGGAGAACCGACCCAATGGAGTCCTCATCTAATCCAGCAGCTGAAAAGAACTAGAAATCCTATTTCTAGGGCTGTTAACTTCTGGGTCGATAGTATTTTTGGTGCTATATCACATAAATTGAAGCCAACATAATTATTTCATACAATGAAGAAGAAAGAGAATCTTTCCAAGGTCCTAGAGGTCATTATCTGAAATCTTTGAAATTGTTTATAAATATGCTAGTGTGTGAGAAAGGGATCTTGAGAATGGATTTAGACGAGTAAATATTTGTGCACGGAGACCATAGATATGTCACAAGAAATATTGTGAGAAGAATGCATAGGGATAAATTGATATGTTCTCTAGTAATTGTGAGACTGAGTTAAAAGGTGGACACCTGAGGAGTGGAAAAATATTTTGGTCGTGAAAAAGAAGAAGGACCGTGAAAAGAAGAGAAATTTATAGTGAGACTAGAGGAGAGGACTACAAATTGGCATCACATTTCGATGGAGGATTGTGCGATGAATAAGAGGAGTACCAGTTGATATCTAAAGAAGTTGAAGAAGAAAACACACCATATATAACTCAATATCATGACATAACAGCGACCATGTGTACATCACTTGAGGTAAGATCTAGAAACACATCAACCAATATTTTTTCCAATCAGACAAACAATAATAGTGGAAATAAAAGACATGGAACTCCCACTAGTGGAATTTTTAATTTCAGCAGTACCCAGAGTAAAAAGAATGGCTGGGAATGATATAAAGTTTCCAATATTTAATGGAAATGGGTTGGAGGACCCTAAGCAACATTGGTTTCTATGAAAAGTCATATGGACCATGAGACAAGTCCAAGATGAAGCCATAAATAAAGCCCAGATGATCACAATCCTCAAAGGTCATGCACTTGACTAGTACATGAAATTCTCTGTAGTTCCTGTAGGAGTCCCTCATAATACATTGGATCACATTCAAACAAGATTGATGGATGAGTTTAAGAAACTGAAATATGAGTCACAATACATTATAGATTTGAAATAAGTTAAACAGTTTCTTATGGAATTTGTTTGGGAATTCAACCAAATATTCAAGACTTTGATGGACAATGAAAGTTTTCAAATGTTAGACATCCAGCACAAATAATGGCTTATTGCAGCGATGCTACCGCATATCCATGTCCCATTAATGAAAAAAAATTGTTTATCACAAAGCGAGTATCTTCATCTCGCCATGAAGTTGGAAGCTTCACTGGTTGAATAAACTATTGCAGGAATGAAGCAAACACAGTTTCAACTTGCCAATATTACATTGCAGCTATAGGACATAAAGAAAGGGAAGGAGGTATAAGAAGAACTATGATGTACCAGATGCAGAACCAAAGGGAATCATAAAGACAACTACCCAACATTTATGAATTATGTCGCATCAAGAGCACCAAATCTGATGAATACAAAAGGTATGCCTTGGTGTTGAATCTATGAGACTATAGTACATCGGTCAGAAGAATGCTTATACTTACAGAAATCATAAGTGCACTAACCAATCTATACTATAAGTTCTATCGGTCAGTGGGCCATGGCGACAAATATTGCAGAGCATATTAGTTGTTGCAAGAAAAAACAGTCAACGCATACCTGATGAAAAATGACGAATAGATGCAGGTTGAGTGAGCCTCGGAGCAATTTCCTCAGAACTAGTACCCTTAGGCTCAATACCCTCAAGCACAAGATCCTCAACCTAGGGGGTGGAGTTTTTCAGATGTCGAGGACGAGGAGGAGTATTTGTTTGTGGAACACGCCAAGTTATATGTTATAATTGTGAGCATCTTGGACACTTTTCCAGGGACTACACAAATCCTACTATGAATGTTGTACTGTGAAATGCCACTTCTCCATTTGAGTACTGACACTGAATGAGTCGGTAAGAAAAAGAAAATTATGGATATAAGTTTTCAAAAAACTATAGATGATATTGAGATTTGATACATCTCATTCCTTCCAGTCTTTCCCATGTTTTTTAATATGATTAAGGTGTAATCATGACTATTAACATTGCATCTCATGATTCATTCATGGGTATCCCTATAGGAAACCCACGATTATATGATCAAAATATGCATTCATGGGTTTCCTTCACAGGATTCATGATCCATTCACAACTTGCTAGTATACGTACCCTTGATTACATTAATCCAAAATTAAAAAAAAAAATTAAAAACATGATTAGTCAGGGATAGTTGGGTTCGTAATAATAACGTCCCAAACCTCCCTAACCATCTTAACCTTCGAAACTCCCTCTGATCACAAAGTATAAATAGAAGAGAGGGGTAGAGGTTGAGGAAGCATTTCCTAAGAGAAAGGTTATTCCAGAGGAATTCCTTTGGATATTTGGAGCAAGAGAACTTGGTTCCTTGGCTAGCGGAGGAGGCAATACTACATTTCGATCCAAAATCTGATGGCGCGTGGATTTCTCTTTTTAAACTTACCAAAAATCACAAGGATACATTTTTTTTTTGTAAATGTGGCCACAAGCGTTGGTGAAGCGACGGCTATTCTCATAACCGTCGGTGAAGCGATGGCTATTTTTAAAACCATGATAAAGCAAACAATTAAATATTTAAAATCATCGTATAGTTATTTATTTTTATTTAATAAAAATGAGGCAATACAGACTTAACACGGATCTCCGAAAAGCGACCAAGGGAATATAGATGCCATCGGATTTCATCTGCTACCTTTCATCATTGTTATTTCTGTAGATTTACCATCGACTGTAAACTAGATCTCCGTCACATCAAGTTTTGCAGGCAAGCGTTCGAACTACGGCGAATCATTTGAAGGCTTGAAGCACGCGTTGTTTTTCGAACTTGAAACGATCTGGTGCACAAGGTCCGCCAACATTTATGCTTCTTGTTGCTTGTAGAATTGATCAGTGAGTTTGTGATTTTTCTAAAGTTATGTATGGATGAATGCATAGTATTTTCTTCTGCTGTTTTTTATGTTTGGTTAACTGAGCCGCAAGCAAATCTAGGTCATGCTTTACATACTTCCTTTGTTGAGATAAACTAAAGAGAAAGTTGAGGATAACCTACAATTATATAATAGTTTATGGGTTTTATTGGCTTTTGGAGTTTTCAATCTGGGTGTAATTTTTATGGGCTGGCATTGCTCCATGGAACTCAGTAGATTGGGTTTTATGTGATTTAATGAAATTCATTAGCTCCGAACTCAGTAGATGGGGTTTCATATGATTTAATGAAATTAAGTTGCAACACTTATCTGTTGAGTTGATTGAGAACTCTGCTCCAGATATGAAGGTCCCATCGTGTTGGGGTGAGAATTGATTAAGGAGTTCTTGTGGTATCTAAATCGTTCCACCAGGTAGTTTGAGGTTCCATTTTTTCTGTGTGCTTTTTTGGTCTCCTGATTTGAGATTGTTGTCTTTGTAATGCTTGTATTGTTTTTGTGTTCTTTTTGGGTCTCCTCCCTTCGAGATTGTTGTCTATGTAATGTTTCTATTGTTTTTGTCTATGCTACTAAAACTCAAAGTGGCATATCTCTTGTTGAGGATTTCCTTCCATGTTAATATTGCTATCTATGCCCTCCGTGCCACATGGTATTGGGTTATGTGGGTAGGTTCATTTTCATGATCTGTGGCCTAACAGGGGTGGGATTCATGCCCACATAATGGTAAAAATATTAGATAACACCCTGCCAATTCAGTCTATCTTCATTTTACATTAGTGAGCATTACGTTTCTTCTATGTCAAGATGGCATGTTTAACAGAGCAAGATGTTCGTGGGAAATGATGAGGCATTTAGGAGATGATGAGAAATTCCATGATGAAGAAAAATTGTAAGTAGCTGATGTGGGCCTCCCAAGCCACAGTGAGAATATAGGTGCATAATAAGCATGGAGTTAAGTTTGAGCCCTGACATTTTCCAGCTCAAGATCAAATCAGTTGTATTCAAATAATTATAAGGTGTTCATGAGCTAGTGTTCTGTGTTGTGCCAAAATGATAGCAGCATACCCCTAATAAAGCATCAAGCTATTCTATGAGCAATATTTGCGGCAAAAAAGTCTTACATTTAGTAAATCCGAAGACCTAATTGTTACAGTTAATTCATATACTTAACAATTTATATGCCACCTTTGTATTTTGAGGATCTCCATGCTGGCAGTTTTATTTTCCTCCTATGATGTTCTTGTCAGTCAGTCATCCTTTAGCCAGACCAAATTTTATGCCAATCTTAAAAGCTTGCAAGAAAACCCTATTTGAATTGGATGAGAGAGGAACATGAATGCAATCAGTAACCTTGTAGAGTAGTTATGTGAAAAGTTTCCATGTTTTTAATCTATCAAAAATAGTTGGGGCATCAAGATGGCAAACTTGTTAGTTGCATAGAAGAGCAGCTGTTCATATGAAAATTTAAAATTATCTTTTCATAGGATTTTTTATCTCAGTTGGTTTAGCTTTGGTCTTTGTTTATTCAAGGATGTAGCAAAGAAAAAGTATTTTCTAGGAGAAATTGATGCTCTTCAAAAACAAGGTGTACTGTATCTAGAGACCGAATCCAGAAGATTGGTCTAGTAGTCAATATGACCAGTGCTCGTTGAGATCTCCGGTTGTTGATAACAGGGATAATGCTTGTAGAATTAAGTTCACTTGAAAGGCATTTGAAGAACAACTGTTCACATGAAAATTTAAACTTATGAATTCGTAAAAAATTTCATCTCAGTTGTTTTAGCTTTGATCATTGTTCATTTAAGGATGTAGCAAAGAAAAATCATTTTGTAGGATAAATTGATGCTCTTGAAAATCAAGTTGCACTGTATCTAGAGAGCGAATCTAGACGATTTGTCTAGTAGTCAGTCTAATCGATGCTCATTGGCATCCCCTGTTGCTTATAAGTTATAACAGGGATTGTGCTTGTAGCATTAAGTTCACTTGAAAGGCATTTTTCATATGCAAATGCACTCTGATCTCTTTCTCATTGATTTGTGGTGATGCCAATTTGAATGATGATTGAGCTTTTAGCTCATTGATAACTTTTTAAAACATGATTGCAAATTCAAAATAGAGAAACCTCAGAGATAAACATGGCATTGGAGAAGAAAATAAAGAAACATAGCTAGCAATAAAGTAGGTCAAAGGTGGGGATACATGCAAATGCATGGTAAGTTAGTAGGTAGGCTTTTTTTTCATGCAGTCCATTAAAGTTGAACTACACACCCAATTACTTCTTTGAAATAATTTTCATAAGCCTACATAAGTGACCATCATGCTTGATACTGTTAGCATATTATGTAGCATCACAATGCGAAGAAGAGAAGTGGTAGTGAAGAAACTTTGTGTTTGATTTTGGCAAGTATATTGTTACAAACTGAATGAAGGCAGGTTTGTTGGTGAAGGTGAGTGTACACTGTAGACTCTGGAAAATGTGGAAAAGCAGTAGAATACACAGCCATTGTTTTTAAATAGTTGCAAGACATTATAGAATGTACTTCTCAAGTCACATGTAATTAAATTATGGTCCTGGTTCAATTCAGTTCATCAGTTTCATAAAATTGTTAACAAGATTATTACTAATTAGTAATAATACATTGGATTTAGCTTATTATCTCTTAGATCAACAACTCTTCTGGTTTTTCTTCTTAGTTAGCTATTAAGTTCTACTTTAATTAGTAGAAAGAACTGAAAAGGCCATTCAATTAGCCATGTTTTTATTGAAACATGTGAAAATAATCTCATCTTTATTTCAATTGTCCTTGTGTGCAAGCAAATGGGAAATGTAGATGTTTCCATTCATTATTACAAATTAGTCACTACTTCTCGAATATTAAGTTAGTAGCTGAATGTAGTGATTTAAAGATGCAAAATTTAATTGTTTCATTTGTATTGAGTGTTTTCTAAAACTTCTTTTGCCTTTCTGCTTTTATGTAATGCAGATTGAAGGGAGTGACCCTTCAGCTTTCTTACACATCCTTATAGTGCTTCTATTTTGGGGAGCTGGAATATTATACACCATGGCTGAACAAGAATTTAATGTTGGACCTTAGAAAGGGGTTCTGCATAAATCTAGAAGCTCAGAGCTGAAAACAAAAGGCAAAAGTCTATCTTGACGAAAAGGGATGTTTTCATTGTTCTATGGATTGTGGAATCACCTCTTCAGTAAAATATAATTCCATGTCCTTATTATGGGCATCGATAAAGCTGGCAAAACTGTAAATTTTCTTTCTTTTCAAATTAATTCAATTTAAAATTCTGTTTCGAGTGATGTGGGTGCCTTTCTCAACACCCCCTGGTTTAGTGTTTTGGTTAAGATCCATATCCACAGCTAAAAGGTTTTGTTGAGTTTCATTTGAACTAAATAATAGGAATCTAGGCAAGATTTGATTGTTCTCATTATTACTAGTTCAAGGACTATTTTACTGAGTAGATTTTAAGTAATATATTGATGGTGTTCTCTTTTATGTTTATTTTGTAATTGCTTTGTCCAGTTTAAGAACTTCTGATAAGGCTATGTTCTTATTTTATGGTTTATGGATGTTTGGCTTGGCTTGTGTTCATGTTTTGATGATAGACATTGCTGGAAAAGCTGAAAACAATGTATTCAGATTTTGAAGGACTCCCACTGGATCAAATTGTTCCAACTGTTGGACTCAACATTGGTCATGCAGAGGAATTGAAATCAAAGCTTGTTTTTTGGGACTTAGGAGGTCAGGTATGTATAGAATCTTAGATACAAATATTAGAAAAAAAATCACCTGGAAGTTAATATAGGTTTAAAGTTTAAACATACAATGAAGAATCTATTTTAAGAATATAATAATCTTATAAAGAGTGTGTGGATGAAGTGTATTTTCCTAGCTTAGTTCTCATGAAACACTTATAATACTGTTTTACTTTTTACTTTTTAACTTGAATCATTTCATTCCCTGAAATTTATGTCTTGTAATTGGCACGATATATGTCCCTTTTTGAATATTACTACCAGGCATAGAAAGTAAAGTTTGTCACCATTATCTGTATTTTGGTTGCTGATGTGCGTGAAAGGAGAATTTCACTCTCATTGTTGCATACTTATCACATGAAACAACTTGTATTATATTATGTTTTTATGGTTCCATTGTTCTACTATTCGATAGAAGTGGTCTATAAGTTAGTCCATTCTTCAAATAATGAAAATTTGTTTCTAGCATTTAGCTACAGTAGACATCCACGGAGTCCTTGATGCCTGTCCCTTATGGCACCATGTCAAGTAATCAGTGCCTCATCTTTCACTTGACAGATAGGCCTACGTACAATTTGGGAAAAATACTATGCGGAGGCACATGTAGTAATATATGTTGTTGATGCAGCATGCGAGTCACATTTTGAAGACACAAAGTCTGCTTTAGGTAAGGGTCAGATTTCAAAAATCTTTTTTACAGGTTTTCTTGTTAGTTTTTTTACAGAAGCCATGTTTTAGTATTGGGGTGCCAACTATGGCATGATGCAATTCCTAAATGCGATACCTTGTGGCATTTGTATAGTTTGGATAGTTCATGGCTAGGATTTAACATTTTTAATTTTGTTATTTAACCTATTCCGTGTAACTAAACAGAAAAGGTTCTCAGGCATGAAGATTTGCAAGGTGCTCCTATTTTGATCTATGCAAATAAGCAGGTCTATGAGATATTCCGATTTATATTTGATTTCCCATTTTCTATGTTCCCGCTTAAATCTAATTGAAATATAAGATTAAGTATCTTTATATTACTAATACATTACCTTCTGAATAAGATATATAATTTTCTTTGGGTTGAAACTTGAATCATTGAACAGGACTTTAACTTCTCAGTTATGTTCTACTTTAATGGGTATAATAGTTGGTCATATCAAACTTTAGGTTTTCTATAGTGTACATTTATAGGGGATGATGTCTTAGTGCAGTTAGGTAGGCTATATTGTGCTAAAAGGAGAATATGAATTCTCATACTTTCAAGAATTAAGGGTTTGCAACTTTCAAGTAATGCTATTTGTAGTGCTTCCATTTTGGCACCACTTTTGAGACCTGCTGTGGTGGAGTCACATGTAATGTTCAAAGGTTAGTGCTGTGGTGGAGTCACATGTAACGTTCATTTTGTTGCTGATGTATGTAACAAGTATTAAAGGTTAAGCATGTAGTATGATCTTGGTACTATTATGCATGCTCATAACCACATCAAAATCTTATATATCATTTCTAGGATTATCTGCATAGTGTAAGTCATTAATCTATGACCCATATCCCATTAGTATAGTAGCAACTGACCAATTTCTCATGGTTTTTGAATAGTGGGATTGAGAATAGTGAAATGAATTGCAATAGCATCAATTATCATCTCTGGGGCTTGCACTTGGTAGCCAGTACTTCCCGGTAGGTCACCCATCCCAAGACTCCTCTGGCTCAAGTAAGGTTAACTGTGGAGTTTTCCCCCACAATCAAGCCCACGTAGCTTGTTTCCCCATTTGCAAAACCTTAGGAAGTATTGTGCCTTATGAATCATTCAGTTAGAGCTCCCTTGACTCTTTTATTGCACTAAGAAGTTGCAATTCTACAGCCTGGGTGGGGGTAGAAGTGTCAGTTTGTAGTGTAGCATAATGGAGCCCAAGTGGGGGAAAGTGTCCCTTTGTACCCCCAAAACAATAAAAAGAAAAAGAAAGAACGCACTGTGTGGGAAATGACATTCTTTTGCAATCCTGAGATGGACTGTGGGGAATATTTGAGCACTTGGCCTGCACAGCATAAATAACTCTCCTCCTCTCCAGTATAAATTGCGATGTCTCTAATAACATTGTGCACTGTTATATAGCACTTTTCTAGATATTATTGCCATAGGTTCTTTCCTTTTAACAAATCCTTCAGCAATCCAAATTTTCACCACGTCCTCCACATTAATTCTCCAATCATTGGTGTGTTGTAGCATAATGGTGAGAGGGATGTGTGCTATAGTTTAGTGGTGAGAGGTTTGCGGATTTGATCCCTCTCGGTGCTTTGTAGAACCGGAGCTAGATGGGTCTAGACTCTTTACTAGTTTAAGTATCAAGGGGCTTTCGCAGTCCAACATATTGATATGATATATCATTTTTGGGATTATCTGTGTTGTGTAAGTCATTAATATATCACCCATATCCTGATTCCCATGAGTACAATCGCAACTGTCCAATTTCTCATTGTTTTTGAATAGTCAATTCTCATTACATTGGGTAATACTCCCAGGGGTGAAGAAGTGGGATTGACACTAGCGAAATGAATTGCATAGCATCAGTAATCACCTCTGGGGCTTCCACTTGGTAACCTAGAAATACTCCACAGTTAAGCATACTTGAGCCAGAGGAGTCTTCCTGATTGATAGAATCGAGGACCATTCCTTATTGCCTTCAAAATTCAGGTTGGACCATTCCTTTCTGGGATTTTCCTGAAACCATAGACCTCTGGGGCTTTTCAGGTTTTTTCCATTTTTTGAGTTGGGGTTTTGAAACCCTTCACCACCCTGCTTGGAAGAACCCTTATTTCTAGATGGCCATATTCATGACATCCCCTACATATAAAAGGGATGTTCTCATAAAAAAAAAATCCTACTTGTGCACCCCAGGCCCCAATTTTGAAGGAATATCTAGGTTTACACTGGTACAACTTGTTTTTCTAATAGCTAGGCCCATTTATTTATTTGCCCATGAATTGGGTTCTCTGTCCATCTTACCTGGTCTTTTAATTTTGTGATAATGATGTCTCTTTTGCGCGTATTCAACTTCCTAAGATAGCTACGGTTATATGTTCATCACAGGATCTTCCAGGAGCTGTGTCTGCTGAAGAGCTGGCAAGATATTTGGACTTAAAAGAGTCTAATGAAAGGCCATATATGTTTCAAGCAATTTCTGCATATGATGGGTAAGATTCCCAATTGTAAAATGTAATATGTAAAACTTCTCCATGTGGCTTTCCTAATTGCATGTTGAAAGTTAAATGTTAAAACAGCCACACTTGGAGAAAATAAAATAATTGAAGTACTGGATGTTTATTGTTAATATCATGGTTTCTGCACAAATATTCTTGCGACAGGTTGGGGGTCAAATATGGGATAAATTGGTTAGTTGATGCTATGGAAAGAAGTAAACGCTTTGAAGTGTTAAGGGAGCAAGCAAATGTGGTTGTTGCTGTATAGAAGTGTTTCCTTCAGAGTGTTCTATAATACATTGTTTCTAACATTTGGTCTTCAAAAATTAAAATATCCTGCAATGTATCAAGTATTTGCCAAGGTCACGTGGAATCTTTTATGGAGTTTCCAAGTTCAACTTATTGGAGTTATGACTTCAATTTGATATTTGATTATAATGCGATTGGAAGTTTATTTTCCATGCTCATATCCAGATGTTTGTCTCATGCATGCCATACTCATTTATATAAATGGGCTTAGAATGTTGTAATTTGTCAGCAGAGTGAAATATTGTTTACAATATTCATAATTTTCTTCTTGCAGAGAAAAGGTAGTAAAACCCTAAAGGGAACGTGGCAGTAGGAGAGCACATTTCTTGTGCTTTTACCTATTGTGGTTATAATCTATATGGTTTCTGAAGGTTCCAAGGTCAATTTACAACTTTATTATACCTTCAATTCAATTTTTTCACGAAACTCTGTATTATTCAAGGTTCATTGATCAACCTTATAGACAATGCCTCAAAAAGTTTTTCTATTGACGTTCTCAGGCCCAAACCACTTCAAGACACTATGAAGACATGCTTAATCCAATTTAAAACCGTTTTTTGGTTCCTGTAAATCTACATGTTTATAAACAAAACACAAGAAGTTTATTGAACTCTTAGAGCAACATCTCAAATAAGATATTTTCATGATCGGTGCCCAATAGAACATCTAAGCACTATGTCATATATGGTTTTTTCCAATTTTCAATTCAAGGAAATCATGTTCCTTCTTGGCACAATACAAAAGCTAGTCAAAAGTAGATTTTCAATACCATAGCCATGTATAAGGCATGCATAAACGATCTTGATTTTGAGGTGGTGAAGAACAAGGCTCAAACATAACTCCATGCTTATTACCCTCTCACTTTCTCATTGCGGCTTGGAAGGTCCACACTGGTTGTTGATGAATTTTTTATTGTTGCGATTGACTTGCTCATGATTTCTCTCATAGCAGTCCTGTTTCCCCAGGGTAATTTCCATGTTACCTCCCAAAAGGTGGGGGGTGAATCTTACAAGCCCATTAATTTGCGTGTCCCTTAAGAGAGGGCAGGGTCTTACCTGTACGAACATTGGCTCATTGGTATTAGATGCTGGATATCAAGTTGCAAAAACAAGCGGTAAACCACATCAAACAGCAATGGCATGTGTCTCCAGTAATCTGGCATTTGTATTTTTTTTTTTAAACACTTATAGCCATCGGTTAAGCGACAGCCTGTAGGTATTTTTTTTTTTTAAATTCAATACCGTTGGTTAAGCGACGGCCTGTAAGTGTAGTTTTTTTTTTAAATTTCTCAACCGACGCTTACGTTTTCATTATCGTTGTTTAAGCGACACGTGTTTAAAGTTTAATATGAATTAGATGTCGAATAACCGACGATTTAGATTTAACCGATGGTAAACTAAGCTGTTGCTTAACCGATGGATTGGAAATATGTCAAATAACCGACGACAATCCACCGACGCTTAAAAAAAATCATAGTGTCATACATGCGACAGGGAAGTGTCGAACATCCGACAATACGGCCGTCGAATTTTTGGTCGAAATGTAGTTGTGAGGGCTTGTTTCATATTGAGGTTGTATCAATCTTGGCTTATAAATAAAGAGTGATTCTCTTACAAATTATGTGTTGATGTTCTTATTTGTTATGGTTTATATAATTCATTGTCATCTATTTCTATATGCAATTTTAACATTCTATTTACCTTGATATAAAAATTAAGATATATGTGTTAGATATCAATCCTTTTTGTAGATTGTTGATCATATTGAAGCATATGGATTATTTGGAGTGAAGGTTTAAATCTAGGACTAGCCTTCATAAATAAGGTGCATATGCTTTATACCCTATTTCTCTCTCAAATTTCTAGATTGTTGTATTCCTGCAAGTTGGATATCTATATGTTGGTGACACCCACACCCTTAGGTCAAAAGGTGGATTCTCCTGAGCAAAAGAACTGGTGTCTCCACTGAGGAGTCTATATTTTTTTGGGTTTGTTATATTAATTTCTGTCACAATAATATTTGAGATAAAGCACAGAATCACAAGAGATTCAAGAGAAATTAGACATGAAATGATGCAATGGTACTGCAATACGAGGTTCCAGCTCTGTATAATCAATAATAGAATGAGTAATACAATGCAATGTCATACAGAATGCCTGAATTCCAAGGAAATTTGAATTCTCTAGGAGGTCATTCGAATTGTATGGATGTGTGTAGCTTAACTAAATGTTAGAAACACTTAGTACACCTAGTTAACCACTAAACTAGCAATAATTGACTCTCACCGAGTCCTAACTGAAATGGAGTGCAATAGAAGGCCAAGTCTAATTGAAAATAACTCAAACACATGTCATTACATCTCAAATAGTAGGTGGTAGTGCATCCATAACTCCAAGTAGCTCATATGAAGTTAAATAACGTGCAACTGGCCATCATAAGTGGTTGGAGGCGCCTAGGTTAACTCATGTTCATAAATAATGGAAAAAATAGGCAAATAATAGATGGAGGTGCCTTACAACTCAACTGAACTAATTTTTAGGTGAAACAACAATCTGTTACCACTTAGGTGTACTTACGACACTCAGTTCAACCCAGAATTACTCCCTATTTGAAGGAGGAAGCCCAATTAGCCTCCCTGAATGAAGGAGAAGGCTTAGATGGCCTCCTTGACTGAAGGAAGGCATCGGTGAGCAGATGCTGATGTCACAGTGTGCTCATCTAATGTCAATTAAATCAATTAAAATTAGGATAGTGGGTAAATAGGCCAAAATTGACCAAATAAAGTGTGCTGGGTGGAAAATGACTCCAACACCCCACCTTAATCTATACTCAAGAGGAGTAAAAATAAAATTCATCAAAAATTCTAGGGACCCAACAACAAAGGCCATAGGTCACCCTGTACAATAATGTAACTCTAACAATGCTCAAGAAATAAATCTAAGTAAGGAAAGAGGGAAAACCCAGTGGGAATAAACCACCCCCTCAAGAGGAACACTGCAGAAGTAACTGATCACCTTGATGAACTCACCCCCAATAGAGAATGGAGGTAAGTGAAAATTTTCTCAAGAAATATCTTGGTGAAGATGTCTGCAATTTTCTCATCTGTAGGCCAGTATTGCAGCACAATGGTCCTATCATGCATTAACTGAATGATGTAGTGCATGTGTATCTCAACATGTTTGGTCCTCTTCCTGGTAACTAGATCTATGGATATATTAATAGGACTTTGATTGTCACAAAATATGACAGTGGAAAAACTACTACCAATCTCAAACTCTGAAAGAATGCCTTGCAACCAAACAACTTGGATGCAATCATTCAGCGATCCCCTGTACTTGGCCTCTACTGAAGACAATGCAATCGAAGCCTACCTTTTGCTAGAACAGAAAATGGGGCCACCACCAAACATGAATACATATACGGAAGTATAATTCCGATCAATAGAATCCACTACCCAATCTGAATCTGTATATCCCACCAACACTAGCTCTGAATATGCAGCATAGTGAATGTCGTAGTTCCTTGTGCCCTGAACGTACTGAAGGATCCTTTTGACTACCTTCCAATGAATATCATGAATCTGCTGAATGTATCTTTATACAACATTCATGGCATAACAAATATCAGGTCGTGAATGAGTCAAGTACAACAAGCTACCAATCAGTTGGTGGTAGATAGTGCAATCCATGGGTGGAGTGCTTTTTCCTTCTTCAAGGTTGATCCCTGAGAGGAAATGGAATGGGGAAACCTTACATTCAACCATGTTAAACTTAACTAACAGGTATTAAATGTATTTATACTGAGTTACAATTATCCCATCAAAGTCTTGGGAGATTTCAAGCCCCGAAAATTGCTTCAATAGCCCCAAATTGCTCATCTCAAATGCATCATGAAGGGCAGTTTTAATGAAGGTAATGGAAGCAAGAGTACTTCCTATAATCAAAATATAATCAACATAGAAAAAAATGATAAATAAATTATCATAATACTACTATAGATACACATTCATATTTTATCTGCATCTTTGGAAGTTTTGTGAAAGAAGAAAGGCATCCATCTTGGCATACCATGATCTTGGGGCCTGTTTCAACCTGTATAAAGACTTCTAAAATTTGTAAACCAAAGTAGGATCTGAAATGTATCCCTATGTATTCTTAATTTATATCTCCTCATTAATTTATCCATGTAGAAATGCACTCTTGACATCCATATGATGCACCTCCCAGTGCTTGGATGCTGGAATGGCCAAAACTAGGCAGATGGAGTCCATCTTTGCCATTGGTGCAAAGGTCTCATGGTAGTCCACTCCTTGGACCTGGGAGAAACCTTTTGTAAATATCCTTGCCTTATACTTTCAGGCTTTTCCATCATCAGAAACATTTTTCTAAAACACCCACCTGCATTGAACTAATTTCCTCCCAAGTGGAAGAGAAACTAACTCCCAAGTAGCATTTTCTTAAGAGAATTAAACTCTTCGTCCATAGCATCTTTCCATCTCGGATATTTCCGAGCATGGTAGTAGGAATTAGGATATGAAACTATCATTAAATAACAGGTTTTGGAAATAAAAGGTTTATGACAAGAGAGCACAATACCTTCTCTTTGAAATTCAGACTAGGTTCTTCTTGGATCTACAGGATTTCCAATGTTTTTCCCAACAGAAGACAATGTCGTTTTAGTCCAAGTTGGAAGGTGATTTGGAATCTCAGAATATGATTCTGAACCTGATTTTTTCTGTTCACTAATATCAGAAATCATTTCATCAAAATCAGAACCTTAATTCCCACTTTCATTTCCCAATTGTTCAGCAAAACAGGAGGGAATTTCAGCATAATTTTATTCAACTAGTTCTACCTCTTGGAGAGGCTCTTCAAATATGACACTCTTTTCAATGAAAATTTGTTTTGTTCTAATATTCATCAGATTGAATCCTTTGGATTCTTCTATATAAAAAATAAACAGGAATTCAATTCTTTGCGGTTGCAAATCTTTTCTCTCGGCAAATGGAATTTGAGCCCATGCAGTGGACTCGAACACCCTGAAATTTGACACATCTGGCTTGTGTCCAAAATAGGATTTGAAAGGGGTTTTCCCTTTCACAGAGGAGTGAGGTACTCTATTTTCAATTTATTCTGCAACATTCATGGCCTAATCCCACAAATTCGCAACCAAGCTCTTGGCTTCCAGCATGCATGTGGTCATCTCCTTGAGAGCCCGATTCTTTCTCTCTACTACACCGTTCTGCTGGGGAGTGTAGGGAATAGAATGTTGGATATTGATCCCACTGTCTGAACATATCTGCAGAAATTTGGAACTGATATATTCCCCTCCATTATCAAATCAGAAATATTTTATCTTTCTCTCAGATGCATTCTCAACCAGTGCTTTCAATTCAATGAATTTCTCTAACACTTCAGATTTTTTCTTGATGAAAAACACCCAGGTGTATCTAGAAAAATAATCTATGAATGTGAGTACATACTGGGATCCATTCATGGATGTGGTTGGCATAGGTCTGCTGATATCATAATGAATCATCTCCAAGATACCCTTTTCTCAATTTTCCTTCCCCCGATCAAACATGTGCTCACGGTGTTATCGATAACACAACCCTTGCAAATTCCTTTGGTAGCTTTGATGGCTGGGAGGCCTTAAA
Source organism: Pseudotsuga menziesii (assembly GCA_001517045.1). Classification (NCBI taxonomy): domain Eukaryota; kingdom Viridiplantae; phylum Streptophyta; class Pinopsida; order Pinales; family Pinaceae; genus Pseudotsuga; species Pseudotsuga menziesii. Next base: position 43,473 of record LPNX010860213.1, read on the forward strand.
CCATGGAATTATTATGAATTTTTTGTAGGTACTTGAATTTCAAGTGACTGAGCCTCTCAGTCCAAAGCCTATTAACCTCATTTCCATGAGTCAGAAGAGTGGTGGGCTTTGCATCCACAACAAAATGGGGGAGAACTCATATGCCTTAGCATGGTGGTTTGCTAAGACTTTTGCAACAAGCTTCCTAGATGCAATATCAGTGATTTCTACATAATTGGGGATGAATATTACTCACTTGGGCACTCAAGTATGGGTCATTTGATAAACACTCTTGAGGTTGGATGCCAAGGATGGTACAAACAGAACATCATAAAAAGTTCCATGCTCAAGATTTACTGTACCTATTCCTTTGAAAATGATGGTAGAATCATCTCCCATGTGGATGGGGATGCTCTTGTTGGTGTCTAGGGAGGCGAAGGAGTCTCTGCTTGCCATCATGTGATTCAAAGCTCTAGACTCTATATGGGGAGCATTGGGATTTGAGGTGATTTCCATGAGAGAATGACCTCTTTCTTACTGGTTATCCCGATATTGGTTATCTCTCTTCCGAACAATCTCTAAAATATTGATATTGTTTCTCTCCAAGAGGAGATTCATCTCATCAAGATTCTTCTTCATGCAAGCATGTTCAGGGTGGAATCCCTAACCGCAATAGGAACACTTGAATTTCTCCTTTCCTTGATGGCCTTTGTTCTTGTGTTTCTTTGAGCCGGAAGGCTCCTCTTGCTGCTGGTTCTTTTCTTTAGGCTTTGGACCATCAAATTTGGCCTTTTTATTCTTTTGCTTCCCTTTTCCCTTCGAATATTTTGACCCCAAAGAAAACAAGGATTGATATTTTGAGGATATGAGGATCCCCATTTGAACAATCTTATCATGCTCGTTTGTAAGGGTATTGATGAAGGCATCCAGTTTAGGCATCTTCCAGTTTGGGATTGTTAGCTTCCCAGTGTTTAATGTAGAGACAAAGACCAAATAATTTGGACCACATTTTGAGAGGATAGCTAGGATGAGCTGATCATCATCCTTCTCAATCTTGCACTGCTTTAGCTGGAGCATAAGATGCTTGAATTTTGTGAAAAAATCATTCATGGATTCGAAACTACTTGGGTTACGGGAGATCAATTTGTTCTCAAGTTGATAGATATGAATATCATCTTGTTTATCAAACAAGGTAGCGAGATGATCCAAAATCTCCTACGGAGTCTTCAATCCTGAGATGTGGAAAAGAAGATCCTTGGAGATAGACAAGCACAGGAAACCATAAGCCTCATCCATATTATTCCAGTGTTTTATCTTCTCTGTAGCAGCATTAGGCTCTACTTCTGTGTTCATGGTGACCTGGTAGAGCCTTCTTGAATGAATATAAATCTCCATATCCTCCTTCCATTGGTGGTAATTTAAGGAGGTGATTGGATCCAGAGAAGAAGCCATTGGAGCTACTGTAGAAAATGCAGTGAAGAACCTGTTAAAAACATGCAATCAACACAATAAATTCACTATAAGGTTGGACAGCCTGCACATTTCAGATTTTCATCACACCCAGCATAATTAATTAAGCAATCTTGATAAAAAATACCAAAAATTAGGGTATTAAGTGGTAAACCTTCGGCTTCTGGTGCAGTTATGGAAATTTTGAGATTTTTTTTGCTTAATTTTGCATGCCAAATCTGGTAAAAATCATGTTTTTCTTGAAGAATGAGCTTCGTCCCACCATGAGCTATGATACGATATTAATTTTAGTCACAACAATATTTGAGACAAAGCACAGACTCATAAGAGATTCAAGAGAAATTAGACATGAAATGATGCAACGGTACTGCAATAGGAGGTTGCAGCTCTGTGTAATCAATAATAGAATGAGTAATACAATATAATGTCATGAAAAATGCATGAATTCCAAGGAAATTTGAATTATCTAGGAGGTCATTTGAATTGTATGGATGAGTGTGTCTTAACTGAATGTCAGCACCACTCAGCACACCTAGTTAACCACTAAAATAGCAATAACTGACTCTCAATGAGTCCTAACTGAATTAGAGTGCAATAGAAGGCTGATTCTAACTGAAAGTAAATCAGACACATATCACTGCATGTCAAACAGTAGGTGGTAGCACATCCATAACTCCAATTATCTCTGATGAAGTTAACTAAAGTGGTATTGGTTATCAGAAGTGGTTGAAGGCACCTAGGTTAAATCCAGTTCATAAATAATGGTAAAAAATAGGCAATTATTTGATTGAGGCACCTTACAACTCAGCTTAACTAATTATTAGGTGAAACAACAATCAGTTAGCACTTAGGTGCACTTATGACACTCAGTTTAACCCATAATTGCTCCATATTTGAAGGAGGAATCCAAGTTAGCCTCCCCAAATGAAGGAGAAGGCTTAGTTGGCCTCCTTGACTAAAGGAAGGCGTGGGTGAGATCATGTTGATGTCATAGTGTGCTCATATGATGTTAATTAAATAAATTAAACTTATTATACTTGCTAAATAAGCCAAAATTGACCAAATAAAGTGTTCTAGCTAGAAAATGACTCCAACATGTTCCATAGTTTTTCCAGTCCAGTCAGTTCTTTCTATTGTTGTAAGTGTTATCCTTGAATTTTTCTTTCATTTTGCAACATCTAATTCTTAAGATCCCTTGTCCATTTCTTTTCTTTTGAAAAAAATTGGGTTGTAGCCATGGTTTGTTGGTCTATATAGTCATGATTACATATTTTATTTTAGGGTTTACTTTATACACAGTCGCAGTCCATTCGTGGGCTATTTAAGAAATAGCCACGATTTTCTTGTAGGGTTAGTTCAAATTGCTAGGGTTTCCCTCTTTGTTTCATTTTGACTCCTCATGTGTGTGTAGGGCTTTCTTCTCTAACATTGTACTGTGTTGTGAGTAAATGGTTTTCACTTCCACTTGTCATTCAAGTGTCTTTTTGGGTGAGTTAGGTCTGAATCCTTGTTTTTAAGTGTGTTAGGTATTTCCTTCTTGGGCTATTTTGTATGAGTGCTTGTGTCTCTGTTGGTTGCTGGCGTCTGTCAGTATTTCTAGAGCACTGATCTTCCTCTTATTGTTTTCGTAGTGGTCTAGGTTTGTCACTTTGACGAGGTTTTGATCTATTTGCATTCCGAGTCAATAGTTATGTGCAAGTTAGAGTTTGAGTCATATTTTATTTGTTTGGTAAATATTGTTACTGTAAAGATCTGACTTTTATCACTTCCATTTCTACATTTTCAGTTTCTTAACAAACTTAGCTAAATTCATTTGCATAAAAAAAAGACTGAGTTTTTTGAAAAATAAAAGAAAAAGGTAGTCTTACTTTCATAGCTAGTCCTAGGCTAGACTTCTTTGCATTATTTGTTTTTCCATTATTTTCATAAAACCAAAAATGTTAAATTTTTTGTGTTTTTCAGAATTGTTTAATAAGATCCATTGGTTTCATTAGTTTCATAAAAAGAAAAAGAAAAGAGTATTATTAATTGCATTTATTTTGAAACTTTTACATCACATTTGCTTTCACATGTTGAGTATTAACACCATTGAGTTTCACTCTGCCACCCCTGAGTAATAAATCCATAAAAAGAATGGTTAGTATAAAATCTATTAGTAATATTTATTTTTATAGGTTCGATCCTCAACTAGCTTAGGCTAGGTTCTTGGATTAGGATATTTTAACTATCCAAGAGCACTTTGATTTCAAATATAATGTCCAATCTTTAGGTAAATCCACTTTTAAAAGGGGTAATCCGGGAAGATCCTCTAACACAAGAGTAAATCACGAGGCCCTGTGAGAGATTGGTTGTGGAGATAACCCTACAATACCTTATTTGATCATAAAATAGGATTGTTGTGCATATGGGGGTTCTATCAATACCATTTCTTGGGCCCCGTGAGGTGCCCGTATTGTTATAATGTCGGGATTAGATACCCTTCCCATGCACATCAGTAAGGAAAACGACTATTTTGCCATAATCTCATTGTAAATTTTGTAGCCTTAGTCTCTAGTTATTAGGTTCTTACAAAGGAGGCATTAGAAGGCTATTTCCAGTGCACCTAGGGTAGAATTGGAAGGTAACCTAGGTTGATAATTTGGGAGGGTGGTTGGGTGATTCCAGTGCTTGCACCTAGAAAAGTATTCATGAGATGCCAAGTAACTAGTCTCTGATCTTCACTAGTTAGATCTAGGCCCTAATCATCCCAGAATTTCCTTTGTAAGGTGTATCCATTACCTTTTGTGTTTGCGATACTTAGGAATTTTGTTTAGTGTATTCTCTTTGGTTTTCCTATGTCTTAGTTATACCTTTTCAGTGTGTGAGTCAAATATTTAGTTGTGGAGGACCATCCTCTCCATAGGTCTATAAGTTTGAAAAACCTTCCTCCATATCCAATAGTGGAGCCTCCGCTACCACCTCAAAGGTGAACACAGACAGTTATTTTTAACCAATCGGTGTTAGCAAAGTTCTAGGTGAACTGGAAATTATACTTACTCAGGAATAAATCCCACCTGTAGCGTTAGAATACTTGAAATATGATGAGTTTGAAAGAAATTACAATACACCTCTAACTGATTTGAATGACCCTGTAATAGTCCAATCCCTTCCTTTCCGTTCACCTGTGTTTGGTGTTTCTTTGAGTTTGGATATGTCTAGTACAAGAGAACGAATTTTTAACCCTACTTTAGCCATGATGTATTGTGGATTCTCTCCTCCCCCGACAAGTACTCCAAGACCTAGTGCAACTACTGCACCTCTTTCTTTAAGTTCTCAAGTGGTTAATCCCTTAGTACCTTCTAATGTTATAGGTCATTCTAGTGGGCTGGTTACCAGGATACCCATTGTACCTTATACTTCTTCTCCTTTCATGTAGAATGCTCAAATTGGTTTGAGTGGGTCCACTTTTTTGTCTAGGGATTTTTGTGTATTGGAGGACACATTCCTCCATCCACACCTTATGTAGGTCTATCAGCTACTAATGTGGGTGTCTCATCTGGAAATCAAAACACCTTTGCAGGTTACATTTTCCATACTTTTCTTGGCTGACCTTTGTTGGAAGATATTTGTTGGCTGATTTTTGGTGGTAGAATTTTGTTGGCTAACCTTGCTCCCTTTTTCATATTGCTCAATTTCCAAACCAATAAATTTCTTAAAAAATCCAAGATCACTCATGTAAAATTCACTGTGCAATGAGGACTTGATTGACCCAATTTATTTGGTGTAGATACATGTAATCAAAAGATCATCAACATAGAGTACAATGACCTGCAATACATCGCCAATATTCTGCAAATAAACATTATAATTAGACTTGCATATTTCAAAGCCAAGTGAAAGTAGAAAATTGACCATCTTGGCATACTAAGCCCTGGGGGCTTGCTTGAGGCCATATAGAGACTTCTTTAACATACATACAAGTGAAGGATCCTCAATGAAACCTTCATGTTGCTGCATATATATATCCTCTTGAAGTTCACCATGAAGAAATGAAGCAATGGCTAAAACTAGCCTGATAGAGTCCATCTTTGCAACTGGTGCAAATGTCTATATATAGTCCACTCCTTGGACTTGAGAGAAGCATTAAGAAACCAACCTGAAATTATACTCTATATCATACCCATCAGAAGCCACTTTGGTCCCATAGACCCACTTGCATTACACTCGTTTCCTCTTGGTGGGAAAGGGAACCAATTCCCAAATCTCTATGTCTTGCAATGAGTTGAACTCTTCTTTCATGGTTGTTTGTCATATTGGGTCAAGTGATGCTTCCTGATATGATTGAGGATCAGATACAACCATAATTAAGAATTTCTCAACAAGATTCATTTCACATGCAGAGAAAGTGATGTGAAATTGAGATCTAGTCTTTCTAGGATATAGTGGATTGCTAGATAAATCCCAACCACTTCAATGGTTTTCTCATCCCATTTTGGAAAAATGGGTGAGACATGATATGAATCATCATATTCAGCAATATCAGAAAGAAAATCATCACTTACATCATCTTGTAGTGAAATATGTGAGAATTCTCCTTGAGCAAATTCAGTCTCCTCCATGAGTTCTTCTTCGAATTGCACACTGCTTTAAATGAAGGTGTTATGAGATGAGGTATCATAGAGTATATGTAAAAACTCAATAATATTCAACCTTCATTTTACTTGATGTGTAAATATACTATGTTGGTATTTTCGATGCCCATGCAAAAGGACATAATTTCCACAACATTGTGCAGTTCATATTTAATAAAAGATCTATGTATAGCCTCTCAAGAACCAACCTCATTACCTAGTTGTTGTAGATAATTTACCACATGTTTATGATCTTTAATATTAGTGCAATATATGATAATTATTCCACCACCCTTCACATAGTTTGTGATATCACTAGACAACTCTTCTCTAAATAACTTGTTGGATAGGAAATATTTGGTCAAACAAAATAACCAATCTTTACATATGGATTGCTTATCTTTGAAGATTATATAATATCAACTTTGAACTTATTAGTTGCAGTTGCAGTGAAATATTGATAACTATGGGAGAGCCCACAAAAAAATCTAGGGTCGTCACATCCATGGTTGACCTTGTATGTAGGAACCATGCTACATGTCACAACTTATTGCATATGGTCTGTCATTGTGTCTATTAAGAGAGGAACATCACTTTGTAGAAAAATAACTCATAAATTCTCATTGAACAAATTTGGAGAGGTAATTATGGTTTATGATAGGAAGGTTGTACGCTAGAGTGGATTGAATGTAGATGCAACATATCTCACTTTTTAAAAAAATGCTCTCAAATCTAAGGAGGACAAAAATTCTAGTGGTTGGGAGAGATGTGATGGAGTGGGAAGGTGGGCATAATTCTCTCTAGTAGTTTTAATGACGGAACCTCAATTTATATACAGTTATAGGTGAATGGTAACATAGGGAGAAGGAATAACTTGAATAATTGATCACCTTATCTTGGTTAGTGACCCATAGTATTTTATGTCCCATAGTATTGGCCCATGGTATTGTTGTGATGTAATCGTATAAATACTTGAGTCTAATAATTAGAAGGAAATAGATATTACCACTAGTGTTCCATGTTTTCTTATTCATTCCTTTTCTAAACTTTAACATTGTATTAGAGCATATGGCCTGATCCATTTATGAGGTAATAATTTCACATAGTGGAAATCACAAACACACACAGGGAGGTTGTGATCAAATATGGAACACTTTAGCGAGGAGAAATCAGGTGAATATTTCTTTTTCTTCTCTTGGAAGTTCCAACGCACCCTCTGCTATCGATAACTGCGGTACCTCTGCACCAACACACATTTTGAACAAACAAAGTGTGGTGATACTACACTTTCTGTTTAGAAAAAGTGTGGTACCAACTCACTATTCATTTATCCATTTAGTGAGACAATCAAGGGACACTTAAACCGAAGTTTGGTGTCGCACCCATCCAACACCCTGTGACAATATACAAATTGTGTTTCCTTTTTTTGACAGTTTAAAAAAAGAGAGGGAGGTCTCTATTTAGTCATACCAGCATGGCTAGTACCACCGCAAGCAATTTGTTGCAAATATCTACACTCATACTCACTGGTACCAGCTATGAGTTTTGTTCTACCAAGATGAAGACATTTTTCCAACTCAAAAACTGTTGGGATATGGTTGAAACCGAGTTCAAAGAACATAATCCAAATTCGCTAGCTACAATGAATAATTCCCAGAATAATTCCTTAGAATCTTGTTGAGACCAAGATCTCACAGCCAAATGGATGGTCCAAAGTTGCATCGAGGAGTCTATTTTTGTGTAGATCTCGGCATCTACCAATGCACATCAAGATTGGAATCTGCTCGCATTCACCAAGAAGGGAACATACCAAGTAAAATCGTAAGATTGCAAACCCTTTGAATTGAGTTTGAAAGCTTGAAAATGAAGGAAACAAAAACTATAGATCAATTTATGACTAGGGTTTCGAGCATTGTGACCGAGTTTCAAAACTCCGATGAACATCTAGAATAGACAGTAGTTGTTCAATAGATTCTAATGTTTCTTACCAATAAAATTTTTATGGTAGTGATTGATATATAAGAAGCAAAATATCTATCTCGGTTCACCCTATAATAGTTGATTGGATCCATTCTATCTCATGAAGCTCATTTCAATAAAGAAGAAGAGTCGTTGACCAATTCTTTCAACACCCAATCTTCCCTAAGTAGAGGTCGAGGAAAACGAGGATGAGGTAAAGGAATAAGATGCCGAGGGTCTCACTTTACAGAGGAAAAAACCATTCAGGAACATCCAGATCACTCAGAGCACTCTCACAACTCTCAAGGTTAGACGGGGAAAGGCAAGAGATGGACCAATAAGTCCAATATTCAATGTAACTACAACCAAAAGTATGGACACTATGAATGAGAATGCATAAAGAAGAAAGCATACCAAAATAGTGGTAGAGATAATGTGCCTAAAGAGTAAGGTTTGTAAGAGGTGATGTTCTTGTCTTATGAAGCTACTGAGGAAAACTGCAACTCATATCTATGGCTACTAGATAGAATATATCCACAATAGTATGGTGTAGATTATGATGAAAATTTTTCTCATGTAGTAAGGATGGATACCATCAAAGCTATACTTTCCATTGCAACACAAAATCAGTGGGATGTTTATCAAATTGACATGAAAACGGCCTTTCCTAATGGTATTCTTAAAGAATAATTTTATGTAGATGAGCCACTTCGATATATTGTCAAAGGTCATTAATAAAAAGTGTTTAAGTTGAAAAGGATCATGTATGGTATAAAACAAGCTCCACGAGTTTGATATAGTAGGATTGACTCCTATATCATAACCAATGGGTTCAACAGAAATGGAAATCAGCCCACTTTGTATGTAAAAAGAGTTCAACAAGGTAACATGTTGATTATATGTATTTATGTTGATGACATGATTCACACATGGTAATTTAATGCTTAAAGAAATTAGGAGAATTATGAAAAAAGGAATTTGAAATGACTGATCTAGGACTAATGACGTACTTCCTTAGTCTAGAAGTTACTCAAACTTATCAAGGTATTTTTATTTATGAACATAAGTATGCTATTGATATTTTGCAGAGATTCATAATGGGTAAAATATAAACCAGCAGAAACCCCATTTCTCTAGGAACCAAGTTAACAAAAAAAGACAATGGACCAGTAGAAAATTCTACACTCTATAAAAGAATGGCAAGAATTGTAAAGCATTTGACTACAACTAGACCTGATTTTATGTAGCTTTTCAGTCTCATTTCCATATATATGGAGTCTCCCAAAGACTCTCACTAGAAAGTTGGAAAAATAATTCTAAGATATGTTGCAGGAACACTTAGATGTGTCCTATGGCACACTCATACACAAAACAATACTCTCACAAGGTACATTGACAATGATTTTGCAAGAAGTATTGATGATAGGAAAATCGCATCAGGTTATGCTTTCCATTTGGGTACAAATCTAAAAAACAACCTATTGTCAGCATGTCTTCTACATAAGCAGAATATGTAGTAGCCACCACAACAACTTACCATGCAATTTGGATAAGAATACTTTTAAAGGATATGGGGGGGTTTTGAACCGCCTCTATAGCTACCTACAAGGGCGGTTTATAACCGTCCCAAGTTTTTGTAATAAATACTTTTAGGGGGGGTTTTAAACCACTTCAAAAAAAACTTTTAGTGTTGGTGCTATTGGGGGGGATTTTGTTAAGACAACCCCCAAAGGTTAGTAATATAAAGTTTTACGATGGTTTAGAAACACCCTTGTAGGAACCTATGGGGAAAGGAGGGGGGGGGGGGGGTTGAAACTTCCCCCATAGGTAGCTACGACGGGGGTTTGTAACTGTCCCCAAATATTTGTCATAAGCACTTTTGGGAGAATTTTGGAACCGCCGCCATAGGTTTCTATAAGGGGGGTTTAGAATCGCCCTTAAAAGTCACTTTTGTTTTTTTTGTTTTTCGGGGGGGGGGTGTTAGAACCGCCCCCAAAATTCACTTTTAGGGGTGGTTTTGATCTCTTCCAAAACCACCCATAAAAGTAAAAAAAATCAGCGTCGATTCTATTAGGGGTGGTTTTGTAAACACCACCTCCAAATCCAAAACCGCCCCCAAAAGTGACTTTTGGAGGCGGAAGACAACCCCCCCTAAAAGTCAAATTTGTTGTAGTGGTATTAAAATTAATTCTTTAGTTTTGCATTTTTCCCAGCAATATGCTTTGTTTGGTGCATTTGAAAAGCATACTAAAGGCATAGAATTTAAGGTGCTGACAAAGAGGGTGTATGAAGGAAAAGGAATTAGAGTTCCTCACCAAGGTATATTCAACCCTATAGAGGAAATAGAGTGACTTTATCATGCACGACTATGATATAGTGAATTTGAAGAATGGTCCAAAAAAGTGGAAGCAAGAACCTCCTTAAGTGTCAAGTTTGAGTCAACGCAAAAAGAGATTTTGCAAGATAAAAGCATGTCACACCATTTCAATGTCAAGTCGGGAAAGATATATTGAGAGAGAGGTTGGGGCCATGGAAGGTATACACATTATGATAATTTAAATGAAGAAAATGATTTTAATATGCAATATATGAATCCTTGCACTTTTTTATTGAATGTGGAAAGATACCAACTATGCACAGGGGAATCATGATGGAATATGAAAAGCTACATCTATAACTTCATCTAGAGAAGGAATTGAAAACAATGATAACAACAAGAAAAGAGTGGATTTCAAGAACACGGGCCATAATTTTTGCACTCATTATTGTAAGAGTGATTTTTCAGTGCAAATTTGGAGTGAGACAGTTGTAAGGCTTCTTCCAGAAGAAGAAGTGGCCCTCATCCATGAGGAGACCTATCAAACAAATTTTTCATTCTCAGAAAAAAATCATGAAATGAAACACTCATGGTCATAAACTTGGGGAGCTAACCTAAGATGGAACAATTATGGCCATCATTTTGGGGAAGCATCCTAAAATGGAAGAATGGTTATTAATTGTAAATAGCTAGATAACATGCATACGCTGTCTTTCTATTTTTCCATTATTGTAAGTAGGATGGAAATAGATTTTAAAGGTTCACTGCCTTTCAAAAAAATAAAATTAAAATTAAAAAAGAACAAAAACATAATAATAGAAATTGTTGACCAGCATAGATCCAAATCCTAGGCTCTATCAAGCGTCGAGTGGGATCAAATTTCTCAAGGTCTAAACCTCTCCTCAAATAGCTCTTTGCATGCAATACCTAATAAGAGGTTTGCACACAAAACTGGAGTTTGATTAGCATTGAAAGGAACAGGTCAAGTTGAAAACATAGATACAATTCTCAATGAAATAAAATAAATGAAAATATGGTTCATTGTGATAAATCCTGAGTGGATTAAGGAAGGCTTGCGTAACCAAATTGGGTAGGGAGAAAACAATGTATGTGCTTTCCAGGTTAATAATGCTTTCAGCTTGACCACAAAGTAGAAGAATTGGTTTCATTTTACACCAGAACAGTCCAATAGACACTATACCACAGAGAAGAATAAAAACTGTTCTTTGGAATGGGCTCCATTCCCATGGCCAACCCAAAAAAAAAATTGCAATGTTGTCCTAAAGTTGTGATTGAACCAACTATGAACTAGAATCTATGAAATTATTTTCCTTAATTTACATTTATATTTATGGAAATAAAGTTGATACTAGTCAAAATAAAATTGTGAAGTTGATATTGATCAAAAGACAGTTATCTACTATTTTTGTGGGTGAATATAAATAAGTTACAAGTTAAAGGTTATGAAACTTAGTTAAAGGTTATGACACTACCTGTTATTAAGTCTAGATATCAAGTGTAGAGTAAGAAATTATATATATATATATATATAGTTTTTAAGAATTTGAAACATCTACTCTAAGATAAATATTGAGACTATATTTGTTTATCTTGTTATAAATAAAAATTTTATCCACCCTACATTATAAAATATAAATACCTTGTAAATTAACATTTAATTTTAACATCACTTGAGTAAAACGAGTCATAGTTTTGAATCCTAAAACGTGTCCAATATATCTTAGGAAAAGAAAGATACAAATGATGCAGAGTTCAATAAAGAAATAAAGAATTATACATAGATGAGTTGCAAAAATACATTTAAACCATTAATAACAAATCACTTGACTAAAATGATTCAGACATTTTAAATGGATTCCAAGATACCTTTCAAGAAAAGAAAGATTCAACTAACAAATGCTACAGTGTTTAGATACAGAATTATACAGAGATCGGATGTACTAATTCATATGAAGAATCGAGGAAAAGTTAACTGTTATGGCATGCATATTCTATCAACAACAAAAGCAAAGCTAACAGTCGGTGATAACTAAATAATGCATACGACCGTAGAAAACATTGATATTTTGTTGACACTTGACATGATAGGAAACCTAGTGAAAATAAAAAGAAACAACCTTTAAAGCACTCCAAACATATACCGAAATCCACTTGCAGGCAGAGGAGAAAAACAAAAGTAGATGAAACTAATTCTTCGCCTATCAATCATTCTCAAGACTATAATTAATTTTTGTCATTAGAGAGATCAAATTCACTCAAGAATTAGAGAGATTGTATGAACAGATTAAAAAAACTATCAATCATTTCCCCAATCATTTCCCCAAGACTATCAATCATTTCCCCAATCCTTACCTATATAATTTAGGTTATTAATGTATGAACAGATTAAAAAAACTTTTCCATTTTTAATTTAAACATATTTCACACGTATTAATTCCCAACAATATGCATACAATTCAATCTTTAGATTGAAAAATGTCTAATCATTTTCACCCATGCCATTTTAGAAATTTTAAGTTAAAGACGGAATCAATTATTCAAATGGAAGCTGTAAGAGGACAACGCTTTTCTAATTCGGACAAGATACTTTATTTTAGCTTGGCTAAAATAAGTGAGGATAAAAGTCACAAGAACACTTTCCAACAACTTATTTTAGCTCTCATATGCCCTTAGTAATTCAATGAGAATATGCCACTCCAAGTTAAAGTTTTGCAACTCATATAGTATTTCTTTTAAAGTCTAGAACTCCAAGTGCAAAGTCACAAATGTTCCAAGAACATAATTTCCAAACACATTTTAGACCACCAAGAAGGAAATGCAACTCTGTAGCATAATCTTTACCCTCATTTTTGGGTCCTAAATAATATTGATTTTTTGGTAAATTTTAACAAATCTGCAAGATGGCATTGCAAACAGTCACAACATAAATGGGTGAAATCATGAATCTGGGTGTCTATTTTGGGGGGTTATGAGAAAAATAGTGTTGTTTTTCCAAGTTTGTCAACTTCTAGCAAAGAAAAATTAGATTTGTATTTAGAATTTCATTTTGTAGTAAAAACAAAAGTTGTAGAGAATTGTGTTAGCTTTCTATCGGTTATTTTTTAGATCTTTTTTATTGGCATTTGATATGTCATTTTTGCAAGTGTTTGATAGTATGTTATTAATTAATGAAATTATGATAAATAGTCATGTTTTTTTACACCGGTTTATTCATTATTCAACTATTGTTAATTAAAAACAAAATATGTTATGATGATCTAGACAGATTGTACAAAAAGTTGTCTATAAGTTTGTATCCAACAGCCACATGCAATAATTTTTAGAATTTTTTGAAGGGGTCCAATCTGAAAAACTAGCATAAAACTGACATGTTTAGTTTGACACAGCATCTTCCCTAATTTCCAATTAAAAAAAAAAAACTAAAAGTACCCTTTTGAAGACAACACATCAATTTTGGGCACCATTATTTTTCCAAAGTTTTTTATTGTGCCTTTAAGAAGTTATTGAATTTTCATTTCAATGAATTCTATTAAATTTAGGAAGCAATCCACAGACCTTCTAAGAAATATAATAAATAAAATTAGTTGATCACACCAAATTCAAAAAAAATAGCATCTATAGAAAGTAGATTGAATTATGCAACTAATGGTATTATTTGTGAAGAGAAATTGTGAGTATTTGATATGATCGGATCTATCCAAAATTGGAATAAGAGTAAAAAATGAAATGGAATTCCATTTCTGAAAATTTACAGGTTTTCGGCCGAACAAATATTTCGGTTGAAAGTTACTTTTAATGGATACCGTTAATTTTAAAATTAGAAAGTTAGAAAGTTATTTCTTTCTAACTTTAAAGTTAACGGTATCTATTAAAAGTAACTTTCGGCCAAACTATTTTTTCGGCCGAAAGTTAGTTCTATGTTTTCGGCTGAAATATTACAGAATATGAATTCAGAAAAATCATTCACATGGAATAAACACCGAGATTCATGATTTCACTCAAATTTGAACAGGAAATGAGGGTAAGGATTAGCTCTCCTATTCCCTTAGTAATTCAATGAGAATATGCGACTCCTAGCGTAATCCTTACCCTCATTTTCTGTTCCAATTTATGTTGTGACTGTTGGTTCAATGGCCTCTCGAAGACTACTTGGTAGTGTCTTTCAAGGTCGACATTTGTTCCACAAAGTTCAGAATTCCCTTCCCAGCATTGTTTCTACCCAATGTTGGAAGCCACTTGAGTTTCAAAGGTTCAATATGTGGTTTCTGCAGAAGCCAAAGGTGGTTATACCCGAGCAGTCTCATGTCCGCCAGACAGTGATCCATGGAAAACCCTGGGGGAATGAATTAAATAAATGGAATAAAGCTACAGAAGACCACATGTTTATGGATTTCATCTGCCCACCGAGAGATAAGATATCTGCGTAGGAAGGAAAGAGGTTGTCGAGGCTCATCCAGATGGATGACCTCAGAAAAGCACTGAGTTATATCCCCAATGCCTGTATTTACCGCAAAGAATTATTGCAGATTTATATGGACTCCATTGGTGAGGTGGTGAGGAGGATGCCAAGAAAGTTGTGAAATCGCTTGATAAATCCGAGCAGTAAATAAAAGTAAATATTTATAGGCTAACAATTTACATGAAGAACTTTACATAACGTTACAACATCTCTCTCATAATTGGAAATCATAATTAAATAGAACGAAAAAATCTACATCATAATTAAATAGAAGTAAATATTTATAGCTGACATTTGCATGAGGAGCATTACATAACGTTACAACATCTCCCTCATAATCGGAAATATTGAAGTAAATAGAAGTAAATATTTATAGCCGACATTTACATGAGGAACGTTACATAATGTTACAACATCTCCCTCATAATAAAAAAATCATAAGTAAAATGAAGTAAATATTTATAGCCAACATTTACATAATGAACATTATGGAACATTACAATATCTCCCCCATACTGGGTTGTAGAGCGCCTCTTGGCACAAAAACTATAATTAGTTGAAAAATTAACTCTAATTATAATGGATCCAATGTCAAATTTTAATATTTTATGGTTACTTTAAGTTAGGGTTTGCATTGGGATTTAATTTAATAAAAAATATTAGTAATATTTAAGAGTTAATTTGTTAAAAAAAGTTAGAATTATTTAGTATTGGTTAAGTTTTTTGTTAGGGTTACTAAATGTCTAGGTTTGTAATTGTATTAATTTAATAAAGTTAGAAGGAATAAATAACTTAAAATAATATTTTAATAGTAAAAATTCATAGTATTATTTTAAGGTTGTTTTCCTAAGTTGTTAGGAAGGGTTGGTTCTATTTTGTTAGGGTTAGTGTGAAGTTTAGATTTCCTTTTTAGTTTTATCAAATATTTAGTTTGAAAGAATTTGGTAGAAATTAAAGGTAGGATGATAGTAACTAAGTTTTAAGTATTGGTTAGAGTTAATATTTATTAAGAAAATGGAATTAGGTTGTGGTTAGGCTTTTAGGATAAATTGGCATTATAGATAATTATAGCTTCCATTTGGTTTAGAGTTAGGGTTAGTATTTTTTAGTTAAGTTTTTTTAGAATTAAAAATTTTAGAATGGGTAAGGTTAATAATTTAGATTTTATAAACAAATTAACAAATTTGGAATATAATTATTAGTTAAGGTTAATATACTAATACAAATTGCAATTTTTTATTTATATAGGTTCTTAATATTTGGTGGACTTCATTAAAATCCTATTAAAATCCATTAATTCTATGCTACTCTCTTAACTTAGAAGCTCAAGTCACTTTTCTCTTAATGATGATCTTTCTGGAGTGGCATGAAACATGGAGACTTATATCTTTCAACGCATTTTTCCATCTCGTCTTATAGATGGCTAATGTTTTATGCCATGTAAAATGTATACTTTATGGTGTGAACATCACAAATATATTTTTGTAAATGGCATGTTCATGTACATATCATCTAAATAAGAAATTCAAACATTGCAGATATTATGGGAACATGTTTGGATTTTTCTTTCAAGGACACTAGTGAAGGAATTGGAAAATAAATTAATTCAAAAACTCTAACAAATACATCAAGCCAAGATGGGTGAGGCATGACAAGCATAAGGTTGATCAAATCCAAGATAGTTTTTCAAAATGAAGATCAAATATTTGATAATTGAGATACTAAACACGATCAATAGTATATTATATTCTCATTTAAAATACACTAACATACCTGTTAAATGTTACAAGTATGTACATCTAAAGTATGTATTATCAAGTCTCACCTTTTCATTCTCCAATTTTTTTTCCTCGTTGGGTAGTTCCATGAGTTTATACTCAAATTCCATCTTTTCATTCTCCAATTTTTATTCCTCGTTCGGTAGTACCATGCGTTTATACTCAAGTTCCATCTTTTTGTACTCAAGTTCAAGTTCCTTCGGTAGTGCCATGTGTTTATACTCAATTTCCATATTTTTAATCTCCAACTCCTGCCTTTTCAATTCATTTTTCGGCATCCATGCTGTTCTTGGACCATCTGGTTGCATCAGTCATTAGAGGAATTTTGGGGTCTAAAATGGGCCTCCTAAGGAAAATATTAAAATAATGGTTAAAATAATAAAATAATATTGATTAATTTTGGAGGAAGAAAGAAAAAAACTACTTTTTGTGTTCGTATTTTTGACATATCTCCCTGTGTTTTTACTCAAATTTCGATCAGGAGAGCTCGTTGGATGCGGAATTTGATTCTGCATCCAACGAGTACCCACACTACATACTTTTGACGAACCCCGCTACCCCAAAAACAAGAAATACCTAAAAAAACGTGATGATGATGTCATCATCATGTTTTTTCAGGTATTTCTTGTTTTTGGGGTAGCGGGGTCCGTCAAAAGTATGCAGTGTGGGTACTCGTTGATTCCGCATCCAACGAGCTCTCCCGATCAAAATTTGAGTAAAAACACAATGAGATATGTCGAAAATATGAACAAAAAAAGTAGTTTTTTTTAATGACAAATAGGTCAATTCAACCATTATGGTTGACTTATTTTATTGAAATTCTATTGGTTCTTGAATTTCAACTCACAAAAACTTATTTTGGCATGTTTTCTTATAAGGCCCATTTTAGACCCCAAATTTCCTCTAATGGTTGTTATTGCATTATCTAGCAACACGCAAGACATCACTGGATCATGTTTTTTTGGGGCAGTGGAGCTCATGCACTCATGCAGGTTATGTGACTTCGAATAACGTTTTCCCTCTGACTCTTTGATCAGCTTCATTCTCTTAGCTGGATAGGACACTATCCCCTCTGCTTCGGCATCTCTATTATTCTTATCATAATTGAGCTCCTAATCCATTTTTATCATTCATGGCACACTCTCTGCTTTTAGATGACTGCATACCCAGATCTGCTACGATAGCAGGCAGTCTGCTGTGATAATCGTGAATCTTTTCATAGTATAAGGGCAAGTTGGAGCGTAAAATTTTCCACAAATCCTCCTTGTCCTGAGGGAGAAGACTCATAGAATATAAGAGACGAGGATTCTTAACAACTTTGTCTGATTTGGCTCTTCCAAGCACATCATTCAGTTTCTCATAGCTCTTGTTGAGGCCGTTGAATTTGTCTTCACATTGCCTAGGAAAAATAGAGAAATTATATTTCTCCATCATGATATTTGAAACAGATTTCTGCTTTCCACGCTTCTTCTGATTCCCATTGGCACTGTCCATGTCATCCGTGACTGTAGAGAATTATTCTTGTCCTTCCCACCATTTTTATGGTCGTCAGTTCCATGTCTCACTATCGTCATAGAATAAACACAGTAAACACAATCGCAGTCCAAGATTCGTGTGATTCAAAACAGACCCGTAAACACTGAAATTCGATTCTTACTTGTTTTATATAACGTTGTCTTTGTTATATAAATAGCTATGGCTTCATCTAGAAGCTTTTACATTCCATTAGAAAATTATGTATTTTTTTTAATTTGGTCGATCATTTTGTGAAAAAACCTTTCAAATCAAATAATATATATAATTTCCTGGTTTCCGGCTTCATAGCAATCCATGTCATCTCCTCCCACTCTTCAGCATTGACCACTATTATTTATTTTAACCTGAGCTCCCCTCCTTGATCTCCCTCGGCTACAATATAACTCCCTACTTCCCTTGTTTAACATATATATATAATTTCATGGTATGGTGGGGGCGGGGAGAGTCCTTCTTTCCAGCACTCTACATTATATATATATATATATATATATATATATATATATAATTTCATGGTTTCTGGCTTCAAAGCAATCTATCCCATCTCCTCCCACTCAATGTATCTTATCCCCTTCATGTCTTCAACGCAAAATAACTCCCTCCCTCCCTTGTTTAAAATTTGGTGGTGGTTTCATTTGTTTCCTTTGTATTTGAAGTTATGGGAATGTTCTCCATAGAATATAATAAATTCAAAAGAGTGGAGGTACGATGCACATTCTAGTCTTCAAATATGAGGGCATTCATGGTAATGAGAATGCACAATCATACAATGACCAGAATTGAAAGGAGCTCAATATTTTTACACTTTCTATGACATTTATCCCATGCTTTGATGGGCGATGGGAGAGAAACATTCTCATGGTAGAAGAGGTATTCCCATTGCATATTAGAGCACACTCGGGACCTCCTTTAGTAAGGTACTAGATACCAATGTATGAGTAATGAATTCCCCATGATATTTGCACATATGGCATATATGAATTCCCCATGATATTTGCACATATGGCATATACTTGGATGTTTGTTATACAGCTGATTGGCACCTCTCTGTCCGAGTGCTGACATCCCTCAGGTCGGCACACAAAAGGAAACTTATGGATTGAGGTTTGCCTAGTTTCATTATACCTTGGTTGATGATGAAATACATTACCTATATGCCCAGCTGGTTACTTTGCTATTTTGAGATTTTGAGTGCATGCGCGACTATCTTTATTGGCATATCGCGCATATGCGTGAGTGTTATGTTCAGCAGGTCGTGCATACATCTATGCGCGGGTTGCTCTTGTACAGAGTCGCGCATGATGCGTGGGTTGCTTTACTACATACCCGCACATATCTTCCTCAAAATTAGTTTTTAAAAACACGAGTTAATGGGAGATTAGTTGTTTCATTTACCTTAATCCCATTAACCTTCGAGAACTGCCTCATTTCCTTCAGATAAATAGAGGCCTTGGGGAGGGTTTTGGATATTCATACTTGGAGAGCAAAGTTATGCTGGTGGATTTTCTACAGAACCTTTGGAGCAGAGAAACTCAGAGTCCTTTGGTGATAGAGGAGTCCCTTGTTCAGACATTGGGTTGTAACCTAAACTCCCTCTATTATTGTTAATAAAGCAGATTACTTCTTCCATATTGTGTTTCATGTGTTGTGGCTTGGTAAATGTTTATATTTCATTATAATATGTGATTTGCCTAACCTGCATCTTTATATATGAATCATACTGTATATTGGAAGAACCTTTGTTAACAGGTTGAAGGAGGAATTATCCTGGAGATTTTAGGAGTGAAGCAAAGAGGAAGGAGTTAGCTTGGATCAACCTTCGTTTATTACAAGTAAGTTCCTGCTACTTCCTTATTTCCTATTTGTGCTTTTACAATCAAATTGTCTGCAAGGTCATAGTATGTTGGTAACCCCCAGACCTAGGTTATTAGGTGAATTATCCATTACAACAGAACTGGCGACTCCGCTGGGGATGCCAAGTCTGCTTTAGGTCTTTTTCTGTTGTCCTGGCCAGTAATTGCTCGAAGTCTTGTTTGTGATCTGTTGTCCTGCTTTCTTACATACTTACAGCATTTGAAAGTCTTGGTTTTTCTCTGTTTTTTGAGAAAATTTTACACATATACGCGGGTTGTCTTTCTAGATAGTCGCGCATATAGAGTTTCATGCGCGGGTTGTCCTTATAGACAGTCGCGCATCATACGCGACCTGCACTACTACACAGTCGCGCATACTCCTGAAGACTGTGATTTTTGTGTTGAAGTTTGCTTGTTCTTTGGCATGTTATAAGTCCTGTCTTCTGTTGAGGATTTCTTTAAGAGTGTTGCAGAGTTGTCTGAGTGTATCAGGTGATCACGTTTGAGTGCTTTTCGAAGCCCTTGGGTTCTTTTTACTTGTGTTATTTACTGTCTGCATTTTGAAACTTTCTGGCCTGTTTGGGTTTTTGGTTGAGTGCCTGAGTCTAGATCAGTGATCAGGGTCTTAGACTCTGTTTGTCCAGTCTGCTGTCTATCAGTTTTTGGTCTGTACTTTCCTGTTTGAAAGTCTGCAGTGATCTTTAGGTCATTGTTTGCACCCAAATTAAGGTCCTGGCCTGCTTCTTTTGCTGGTTTTTTGGGGTCTGTCTACCTTTTAGTTTCAGTTTGTGTTCTTTATACAGTTTATAAGTGTCAAGTCTACTCAAGCATTGCATTTATACATGCACAGTACTTTTTGAGCATTTTTTAAAGTGAAAAATAAAACATAGATAATCTTCTGCATTGTAATTTTTGCATTAGAATAGTGTTTGTTTCAGTTTAAGAAATACATATCTCAGAAAAATACAAAACATATAGGCTAGTTTCTCTTATTTAAGTGCTGATAGTTCATCATATATATTTATAAAAAAAATGAAAAGAAGCTTATTTTTATAGTGTTAGTCTGCTTTAGATGCACTTTTATTTCATTTATTTTCTGCTGAGTCAAAACACCACACAGTCCATCACTACCGCTTCCTTTGAGTAAAGAAAAGCCCTTAAAATTAACGCTTAAATTTAAAATCTATTAGTAGGTTTTTATTTTTAGGGCCTTCCACCTACTAGCTTAGGCTAGGTTTGTGGGATAGGGAGTGTAAACTTCCCACAAACTATAAACTCAAACGTAGTCAGCCATTCATTAGGTAAATCCTTGGTTCTACCGCTGTATCTGGAAAGCTCCTCTCAAAAGGGAGTTAAGCACGAGGCCGCGTGGAGGCTTGGACAGAGGGGATAACCCCCCGAATCCTTGTCAAAATGTAACCCAGGACTTTTACGCATTTGAGGATTCTGTCTAGGCAGAATTTCGGGCTCAGCTACCCTGCTCATGCGTACGAGGCCGGCTTGCGACTGTCCCCCCAGACAGTAGGTATTGTCAAGGTAGCCTTAGTCTCTTGTGTTTTAGGGTTCATACACAGGTAAACCGAAAGGTTATTTCTGGTTGACCTTGAACGGACTTGGAAGGTAACCCTTGTGGAAAGTGCAGGAGGGCGGTTGGGTGATTCCTCTGCTTGTGCCTGAGAACCCCTCAAGGACGCCAAGTAACTGTTCATCGGCCTTCTTCTGGAAGGTATATCTTTATAGCCTGTTTTGATTGCTTGAGACCTAGGATATTTTTTTTTTAGTGTATGCTCTGTGGATCTGCTTGTGATTAGTTGGCCTTAGGGTGTGTTGTTTTTTAAGTCTTAATTCTGGAGGACCAAGAGATTAGAAGGTCAAGAAGGTTGAGAAACCTTCCTCCTCTCACACCACTGGAATCTCCACCTCTACCTCAAAGGCGGAGACTAAGCACAGGTGGTTCTTTTGAACCGGTAGGAACTAGTGAGGTTCTTGGTGAACCTGAGTTAATAGCTAACCGCTTTGATTTAGACACAATTGAGATAGAAGAGCTGCAAGCTGACGAGCTTGCAAGACATTATAATACCCCCTTGACTGATTTGAACGATCCAGTGATCGTGCAGGTTAGGCATTTCAGTTCACCAGTACTAGGTGTACCTGTAGGTAGAGCTATGTCTTCTGAAGGAGAAAGTTCATTTGTGTTCACCTCAACCCTTCCGGTTGAAGGGGTACTACCTCCCCCGGCTAGTACCCCTAGATCTAATTTACCTTCCACACCCCTAACTCCAGCAAGCAGGGTGGTCCAACCACCTGTTTACTCGAACATTGGAAGTATGTCTGGTGATATGGCTACTGGGATTCCTAGTATACCTACAATACCTTCTTCTTTCCCTTACCCTACCCACAGTGGTCCGGTGGGATCCTCGGCCTTTGTTCAAGGATTCCCTTGGAATGGGGGGCACATACCCCCATCCAATCCATACATAGGTCCACCTCCTTCATATGTAGGAGTGCAGTTTGGAGCCAACACCTCTTATGGGAAAAGCTTCCAAACACCTATTTCGACCCCATATACGAGCTCTCCCTTCTCTTTGTTTAGTGGAGGGATACCAGCTTTAGTCTTTCAAACCCCAGCTTCTATGGGGATGGGCCGACCTACTTATACTGCACCCCCTACCCAAAATCCGGTGGCCTATGGATGGAACCCATTCCAAAGCAACATAACCACTTCACAACCGGTGTCTGGGGGCAACCCCACTTTTACTTATGGGAATGTGGGGGCAAGTCCCTCCAATACCCTAGCTAGTACATCTACTACACCGGGTAGGCCAAAGCTTCCTTTTTTGGCAACTTTGAACTTGCCAGATTTATCGAAATTGATGAACGATCCGGTGAGGCATGACCCCTTGTGGCCACCTGTTCCCACCAAGCTGCCTTCAGACATCCCTAAGTTCGAAGGGAAAGCTGGTGAAGATCCTGGGGCACATGCCACCACCTTTCATCTTTGGTGTTCTTCCAACTCATTGAATGAGGATTCAGTGAGACTTAGGCTGTTCCAGAGGACATTAACTGGCATTGCAGCAAAATGGTACATTGAGCTACCTCCTGCTGCTTTTAGCAGCTTCTGGGACTTGGCTACAGCTTTCCTTAGCCACTTTCAGCTTCCAGTTCGTTACGATTTCGGAATGGACTTGTTGTCCACCTTTAGACAAAATAAGGCAACCCACATCTCGGATCATATCCAAGAGTAGAGGAGGCGAAAGAGCCTTATTAAAGCTACCATCCCTCCTGAGTTTTTACTAGAATGGTTCCTTAAATCTTTATTACCCTATATATCTAAGGATGTTTCTACATCAGGAGTGACTAGCGAGGAAGAAGCCATACTCAGGGCCCAGCAGTTAGACTTGATCTACTCACAGTCTGGGATCTTATACGAGATTATCCCTGAGGAACCTAGGCCTTCTCATGAGGCCGAGAAACCTAAGCATGGACCCCATGCCGATGGTGTGGTTGGGTTCGTCACTTCTCCCACTGTAGAGTCTTTGACAAAACAAATTCAACAATTGTTTGTCAAACAGTCTACAATGGAGGTAGCAAAGGCTGCCCCCTCTCCCCAAAATGCAAATGTATTTGCTCAATCTTCTCAAAAGGGAAATCAGCAGTCCGGCGGTAAGAAGAAGAAGGGCAAAA
>LPNX010860222.1:36643-77331 GCA_001517045.1 Pseudotsuga menziesii
CTCTCCAACCAGCCTTATTGAACTTTTTTTTTTCTTTTCTTTGGAAAGTCACCTTCAACACAAGGCTATAATGCGAAAAAAAAATGGGGTTATAGCGATACATTGACTCAATGATTCACTTATAAGTGTCTATTCAATAATAAAATTATAAGTTTCCAATGAAGAGTGGCACTGGAAATATCCATAAACTTTTGAACAGTTCACAACCAGAAAAAAATACTGCAATGTTCGCTATCCTGATTTTTTTTTTTGCGCCAATAAGTTCAGAAAGAATAGTTCTATTCCAAGTAGCATCTCAGTGGCCTTTTACCCATCTTAATCGCACTCTACAGATAGAAAATTTAGGTCAGTTACAGAGAAGAACTTAGCAACGATTTGTAAACCACAGTGTATCAGAACCTTTAGAATGATAAAAATCAGTGCAGGAGTATAATGTAAGACTGTTATCGAATTCGCCGCATGAGGGGAAGCAAAAAGAGAAAGCAATACATGGCACTCAAGTAGAGAATGCCCTCACGCCCAGCAATACATGGCATACTAACATCTCAGGGATGAAAATAAACTAGGTTACAGTCATCCCGGGAGTATGTCGATGCCCTCTTGGCATACTAATCAAAAGTGCTTAATGCACAGCCAGGGAGAAACGCACAGAGGCAATATGATCTCAGACAAGAAGGTTTATCTTTAAGACAGATCGCATTCGATCAAAGGAAAGTTTAAAAAACCCCGCTCTGATACCAATGTTAGCATTTAAGGATCTGAAACTTTCCATTGATCAGCAATAAATAAGCAGCGGAATATAGACAGTAAATTGATAATACCTTGATCCATCTTGACAGCCTGAGAACGATTCCAGACACCTCAGTCCCTGCAACGTATTGAAGAAAATTGATCCCAGCACAGAACATAAAACGGTTTCTCTCTCTTGCCCTGCACCAATGCGTTCCTTCAGCTCATCTGATGGGTATTCTGAAAGGATCATTTATAGGCAGAGAGAGGACCGGTTTCCCCATGACACTTATTCTCCACCTGTCCATCGCAGTAGGAGAAATAGAAACAGCTGCCAAGAACCCGTCTCTTCATATGGACAACGTAAAACTAAATTTCTAAATTTAGTCTTACAAAATATTATTGCGAGAGATAAAAATTCTAATTACTGTTGAGATTCGACGTTGAGCACAGATTTTGTGCAACCTGTTCAAGCATGAATATCTCTTCAGAGGCGATGGTTTGGATCATGAGGTGGAAAAATGTGAGCAGATAGCAATTTCACGAGAATAGAGATAGAAATATTTGTTGTGATATTTTCTCTAACATTAATAGATCCATGAATTACACGTAAAATACCCTTTGAGTCTTGAACTGTGGGATGTACTAAATCAATTCATAGTTAGGTGGATCCACCCTTGATCTCGCCATGGGTAAAGTTTGCATGGTCAAGATTATTTATTTTCTCTCAATAAATGAGACCCTATATAAGCTTCCTCCTCATCAATCCATCTCTCAATTGATCGGTGGTTTTGTTTTGTGATTGTTGGCCATAACATTATCAGAGATAAATTTTTAGGGACGCCAACTTGTTTTGCAAGGGAACCATATTATTAAAGGTGCACAATTGTTCAACTCTATCAATGTTTCCCTCGTTCACAATTTGTCCTTGCAATCATGCCTCGTCACAGTGGAGGAGGAAGGACATCTCCTCATGCAACACCTTGACCACTAGTTCATATCCCCCATCCCATCTTTCATGCTCCTCCTCCTACACTCTTTCAACCTAGTGGTGGTGGATCTATGCTAAGAAACATTGGTTCTTCCATAGTTTAAGGTGTGGATTTTTGAACATAGTTTAAGGTGTGGAGTTTAAGGTTCTTCCATAGTTTAAGGTGGACGATTTTCTTGAATAATTGTTTGGTGAATATAAGTCGATGATGGCTCAAATGGCCATGTGGGATAGTCAGCGTCGTCAAAATTGTGTGGAGCATATGAAAGCCAGGTGTCGTCTAGGCCTTAAACAAATTTACATTGTATATGGGATGCGTGACCTCGTATCTTCTCTTCCTACTAAAGGACCCACCATTTTCCATATAACCCTTTCAATATTTAAATCGATCCTGGATTTAGGGGAAATTCTGAAGTTGTGTCTAATTATGCCTATCTACTGGCTCAATGAGAAGGATACTGTGCGTGTTCTTCTGACCAATATCACATGTGACACCGATGTAAAAGTGGACACATTCATAGGAAACGATGATGATGGAAAGTATGAATTAGCTATGCATTCTTTTAAGGAAAGGCGTGAGCCATACGATCCTTGGTAGTGGGTGTTTTGTTCAGTTGATCAAAATCAATGATTCATTGTCTCTTAATTTAGTTAATATAGGTATAGTATTGGTAAATAATGTTTTTATTTATTTATTTGTAGTAGCTCATTCACAAAACCCATTTTTTGAAATTAGTTATGGAACAAAACTTATTGTAATATAAAATCAATTCTTAGTGCTAATTGTATAGGCAATTCATAGTTTCATGTGAATGGTGGGTTTTTTTATTTGGTTGTAAAACAAGATTAGAATGTTAGTATTGGGATTTATCCTAACTATTCTGGTAAAAATACAATCTTAAAAAAAAACATTAAAATATATTATAATAAATAAATAAAATAAAAAGTTAAAAACAATTGAAAATGGACCTTTACACTTTTTGGATACATTATTAGAATCATGTTCTTTACATTTAAAGTTAATTTGGTTTCTTTAGTCACTTCAAACAGGTATTCACAAAAACGATTGTCTAAAGATGCGCCATGGCCAATTGGTAAAAAGACATTTCATTTTATCTTGAATTTGATTTGATAAGCACGTATTTTTCTTGCATTTTATGTTTTTCGATGCTCTCACAATTTTGTTGTAGGATTAGTGCTAACCTTTTACAGGTTCAAAGACAATCTAGGAAACTTGTTCATGCAAAAGTGATTTCTGAGAATCACAAAATCTTTCAGAAAACCTGTTTCATCGGAAGCTTGAAGGAGTTAAGATTTGTATCACGCATGTCATGCCATTTTTTTCCATAACGAAACCTTTCAGAAAACCAAATTGTGTCATGATATGTTTCCATACCGCCCTCTTTCTAAGCTTGTTAGTCATCCATGTTGGATTCCACTTTTCATTTCCTTACACATCATTATTTACCACATGTCTATTTTTTGAGTCATATACATTATTTCCTCATTTTTAGTACATCTTTTGCGTCATGAATAAAACCATTAAGTTTCCCTTTCCATGATATAATTACCTTGACATCCTTGTTATAAAAATTGTTTGATTGTGAATCTTTCATCTATAGTCCTACCACTCATTTTGTACAAATCGCGTTGACTGATATGGAATTCCTTAAGGCCCACCTTTCAACAAGTATTTCCATGCTAACATAAGAAAATTATCTGGGATAAAGACTAGAGTCCTTTTTAGTACCTTGGGACTTGCATGCCTTAATATCAAGCTCTCCCGCTAACAATCATAGGAATCATCAATATCCCTTGATCGTTGGATTTTTCAAGTGGCTCGACATCAACTCATTTATTCGCACTTCACAAGATGTACTTAGGTACCTTAACACTCATTGACATCAATGGTGTGATTTCCTCACATTGGTTAACAACATCCATCAATGGTCGGTAATCCAATGAGTTCTTTTCATGCTCAACATCGACACATTTATCCGCATGACTACAATTGTACCATCGGGTTTTGTAGTAGGTGAATTTTGACTCATATAACCAAGCAGTTCAAATTCCTTCACTTCACGGTCTGTGGTCTAGTAGTAGCATCATCTAAATTCCTCCTGCATAGTCCATCATCTTTTTGGGTAAGTGGAGGTATGTTATTTTATAATTTTAATCTTGTAATTTCTTAAATTCTATAGATGAATGAATTTGGAAAATTCCCTCACCATGTTACATTTCCTTACTCATTTTCTTATTTATACAACATATTCAATTCGGGGGGGGGGGTATATTTGTAATGTCCCTTTTTGAAATTTTATTAAATGACCAATTGTTTTCACTTTTTCCCCAATTTTGACCTTAACTAGATTTGATGTCTAGATCTACAAATTGACCCAATTGCTCCCAAATTTTCTCTAGAGGTACATGAATGATATTAGAACTAAAATAATATGTTAATAGATTTTTAATGACCCCACAATTAATTATTTAAACTTTTTTAATGTTCCGTTCAAAGTAGGATTCTTTACTAGAAAAGTGGGGCTCCAATCCCCCCTAGGTAATTGTCGGAAATGGCTTCACAAATGATCCCAAAGTCACTCGAATTTATGAACAGAGGTTGTGGATGTGTAAGGGACCTTCCAAAATTTTCATATGCATCATGGTTCAGTTTATACAGGCTGTTATGACTCTTTCCAAAACAACTCTCAAGTCACAATTTCAACCCTTGGGGAAAATCCACCAAATCTTCTCCTAATGCAACAAAAATGAGTAAAATGGATTCCAATGCTTAAGTATTGAACATGAGAATTTAAATAAAAATTAATTACATTCCATCCATCATACATGTATCATATATACATTCCTCCATTTGAATTAATAATCATTGCCATGGCATATATCAAAATAGAGTGGAAATGGTCAATGTTTGCTCATTAAAAGTCATTTTGACATACGACTATTGGGAATTTAGAATTGAAAATTTCTGAGAATGAATAAAAGAGAATATTGAACTGATTAAAATCATAAATGGACAATTAAATTCTATACCAATTTGAAATCATCAGCATTACAATGGTTCACAACAAGATAGTGGGGAAATGGCACTATTTCTTCATTGTTCAACATTTTTACTTGAATTATTTTGGGTATTTCGACCTGAGAGTATTTTGAACATGAAATGCAGATAATATGCATCATAAATAATATAATTTTTATTATAATATTCCCCAAAGATATCAATATCTCACCCAAAGCACAATCCCTCCATTGGCACGAATACGATGTGAAAACTAGAAATAGTTGAGAGCGAGTGCTGCAATAGAAGAATCCACATGATTTTATGTATATTACACCTGAAAATAAGACTCCATTAAATATACATTAAATACCTGAGTGGCCTCTCCAAACACCAACTTGGATGGGAATCTTTCACCCTCGAAATTGGCTAAGGCAAGAAAACTAGTCATCCACTAGCTCTCACAATTCACAAATGACAATTTCTCAAATGATCAAAAGATATTATATTGGTTCATTCCTATATTTTATAAACATAATTATACTTATAAGGTTTCCAATCCATCCACAAAATCAAGCCAATTCGAATTTGGGTGTGTGCTCATGATTTGCCATGTGTCCTCCCTTTCCTAGCCTTCCATCTTCCCCCAATTTGAGTAGGAACCCACTGGGATTCTCCAACTCACATGAGAGATCTCTTGGATGATCTATTCAGACCTAACATGTCAGATATGTCAAATTTCATCCTTCATATCTTATTTTTATCATAGGTGTCATATCATCTTCATCATTATTCTCATAGAGCTAGGGAATCTAGTCCAAGTGTCTCTCTAGCTCCAAAATGACTCTTCCTTTCCCATTTAAGTTACATTTCTTCCCAAATTCGACCTATGATGCATATGTCCAAATTTATTAACCTTATAAATTATCCAAGAACCTTTAGTTTTCCCATGGATTCGAAATTGCAAGAGGAGGTTTCCATTTGGTACCAAATTTCTAGCTTGTGTGGGTCCCACATTCTCCATGTGTCTTCATGATCAATTGCCACTTTGATTTTTCCTTGTATTTATTTATTTATCTCCCATTAGAGGAAATTTGGGGTCTAAAATGGGCCTTATAAGAAAGCGTGCCAAAATAAGTTTTTGTGAGTTGGAATTCAAGAACCAATAGAATTTCAATAAAATAAGTCAACCATAATGGTTGAATTGACATATTTGTCATTAAAAAAAACTATTTTTTTTGTTCGTATTTTCGACATATCTCCCTGTGTTTTTACTCAAATTTCGATCGGGAGAGCTCCTTGGATGCGTAATTTGATTCCGCATCCAACGAGTACCCACACTGCATACTTTTGACGGGCCCCGCTACCCCAAAAACAAGAAATACCTGAAAAAACGTGACGATGACATCATCATCACGTTTTTTCAGGTATTTCTTGTTTTTGGGGTAGCGGGGCCCATCAAAAGTATGCAGTGTGGGTACTCGTTGGATGCAGAATCAAATTCCGCATCCAAGGAGCTCTCCCGATCAAAATTTGAGTAAAAACACAGGGAGATATGTCGAAAATACGAACACAAAAAGTAGTTTTTTTCTTTCTTCCTCCAAAATGAATCAATATTTTATTATTATTTTAACTATTATTTTATTAGTTTACCTATTATTTTATTATTTTCCTTAGGAGGCCCATTTTAGACCCCAAAATTCCTCTAATGTTTATTAAATATTTATTCCATTCTAATTTTCAAACATAATTTATTGTCCCCCTTATTCCATATCCCAAAGCTTCCACCCCCAACCTAGGAAACTAGTAATTTTCCTCCTTGGCAATTATTTGACCCTTAGCATCAATTTGACATTTACTCTCATGAATATGGAAAATGTGATTAGGCCATTGTGACCCAATAAAAAATTTGGGACATGACAATATTCATTACCATTTGATTCCATTTTACACATGCCATCATCTCATTTACCATTGACCATCATGTCTCTTCCAAATTACACTTTGTTTCAATTTGAGTTATTTTTGGCATGATTCATAACATGAAGAAAAGGTTTTCTAGTGTACATTGATGGAATATAATTTCTAGTGTATGTATACTTTCAAATCTTATGTATTGCATCAAGCAAATGAGTAAAAGAAATTAATCGTGTTAACACAAGAACCAACATTTGTCATATTCATGGTTGTCACACAAGAACCAACCATAAGTGAAATCAGTTGCTACTTATGTATTTCACATCATGGAATGATTTATTGTTAAAAACATCATCATGCAAATCCAAAGTTAAGAAGCCAAAAATTTTATGCACAGTTGCATGAGGAAATGCAAGAAGTTCAGTTGGGGGGAGATTTTGGGTGACCCAAATGTCGCATTTTCACCCTATTTTCGTTTCACTATTCCTCACATTCATCCATATTCATCACTCTATTCACCATTCCTTATACCATTTTCATGAATAAATATAGGTTTGCCTTGTTATTTTTCAATTTATTTATTTTTATGGCTTTTAAGGGATTTTGTGATTAAATATTAGAAAATTGACATATTTTCTTGTTTATCTCAAAGTTGTGTGAGATTTGTAGTGTGTATGAATATTTGAATATTTTCAAAAAAAGTATTATTCAAAATATTCCCAAATATTTCCTCCACCTTTTCAAGATTTGAAGGAGATAACTATTCAAGTTTATTCCAAGGAGAAGATCATGGAAATATGGATATAATATCTTATCCAATATTTGTGAGAGGATTTGAAGGGTCAATATTTTGTAATGATTGGAAATTGGTTGAAAGAAAAGTGGATATACATTTATGAGTTACTTATCCTCTTTTTAAAGCAACTCATGTACATATAAGAGTGCTGTCTCTTCATTTGGGAGAGAGGAAGCTAATAGAAAGTGATTAGTTAGAAGACGAGTATTTAGTCCTAAGTTAATGTAGAGTCTTTTAGTCATGGAGTGGAGTTTGATTATTATGTAATGGATATGGTGATGTCATGTAAGCTTCTTGATTTATCCATAATGGATTTGGATTTCTTTATTATGAATTGCTAGTGTGAGCTCTGTTGAAGCCTCGGGTAAGTTGGTTGTTGGAATGTGTTCCAAGGCTCACAATAGAGGATGAAAACCCAGCCAAAGGCTTCAGGAAATCCTACGCAAGTATTACCCTATCCTTGAGCTATTGGGTCTGGTTAACACCCACGGATATTCGGCCTCCGTTGGCACTCTTTGAGTTGATGACTTTTGATCCTGGAAAGATCTGTCTTCCTATAGAAGGAAGAAAAGTGTCTTAAGTCTAAAACAATCTACCTAGAAAGGAAATCTAAACTAATCTAGAGCTACCTTAAGAAGGATGGCATTTGATGTACAGATTAACTTGATATGAAGACAAATAAGTATGTTCATCAATTTAACAAAAATGTGAAAGAGATTTAATTACTTATCAACTCGAATCACTATCAATCAATCAAAATTGGCTGATGGTAAGTTAAAAATTTAGAAACATTCAATATTAATGTGTGATTAATATGTTAATTAAATAATTAACATAGATTATAAATGTTTGTGAATCATTTGCAGAAATAGATAAAAGTTTTAATTGAATAAACTCTTTTAAAACCTTAATCATACATAGATCATGAGAAAAGATAAATCAAAACTATAGATAAATGTACTTATGAATTGCAGAAGATTAACGAGTTTTAATAAGCAATTTGAAGTAAGAAAAATCAATATTATCAAAGAAACTTGAACAATAGACAAAGAGGATCTAAGAGAATAACTTCATTGTATTCCTGAAAGTTTGCAAAAAATTACAAGGCCTGCATTAATCAAAGTTTCTCCAGTATCCTTTGTTGATTTTCTCCTCCAAAATCCCCCCTATTACATGAGAAACTTCCCCTTTAAATAATAGTTACAAAAGAATAAATCCTCAATAAACTGGGATTGGAATAGACATAATAAACTAATAACCACAGAATTCTCACAACCTAGCCCAAATCTCCAACAATTCATCTATGTTTGGATAATTTGTTGTTTCAAACTCGAGTTGGGAATCACATTTAAAATTTTTAATCTCATTCTTAGACGACTTGTGCCAAATACGGATAAAAATGTGGATCTTTCCTTCAATAGCAAAAGGTTGTCTTACTAACTGATCCACTTCTTCAATGTTGATATGGTCAAGACCCTGAATTTTGTCTTTGGCTTCGTCGCACTGGCGTTCAACCTGTTCAATCATTAGCTTTGGTAGAAAAACATTTTCAATGAGGTCCATGTTAGGAAAGTGTAATATTTCCATAATATTATCAATATCATACCACCTTCTCCCACAGATAGCTTGCGCCTTCTGAATGGTATTTTGAATTATCTCATTCAAATTAAGCCAAGCACTCGAAATGGTTATGATTTTCTTTAGTTGAAAAATGCTAAGGATAGTGATATTCTATGGTCTATCCTTCATATACCTTTGCCAATCTAGAATATTATCATAAGCCTTAGAAGCTCCTCTTTTAGCTGTTTGCTCCTCAAGAGTGAATACATCTTGCAAAAAACAACATGAGTCTAAAAAATATCATCTAGAGTCCCAAGCATTTCAGTTATCAACTCATGATGCTCTTGATTTACATGGATGGCCAAATCCTTAAACTCCTGTTGAGAAAACCTAGAAAAAGCAGAGGAAGCTGCACTTGCAGTTGCATCTTCACATTGTTTTTCAAGTGTAGCTATCCTTCGTGTAATAGTGGCATTTGTAGTCTGTTTCTTCTGCAGTTCATCTTGGAAAGAATTATTCTTCAGCTACAGTTCATTTAACATGTTTCATATACCTTTTTAAGATCAACAACATAAGCATCATGTTCCCTTCTGGTCTTGTCTAGCTCTTCTTCAAGCTTGCTTATTTCTTCCTTTCTTCTATCAAACTCCCTGTACAATGTGTTAACTACATCAATATTAGCACCTATGAATGCACCCACAGTTGTCGCTGTATCAACAACATCTACCTGAGGGTCACTAGACTATTATGTCTAGATTATTTGATTAGCTTCAACACCACTTTGATCTCGGCTTCTGTTCTTTCCTCTTGTAAGCACTACCTTGGATGATTTTCTATAGAAATAATCACCAAGAGGGACTACAATGTCTTCATCAAACTCAGCCACTGACTTAGTGAATGATGTAGTCCCATCCATCATTGAGACCAATGAAAATGCCTGAGTTATGGTGGAAGTGGGCATAGGAATAGTAATATGAGAAGTACGTAAAGGAAAAGAGATGTTTTTATCAAGTGTTGTTTCAGAGGTTGAAGAGAGGACTGGGATGGAATTTTCAGGAGATGGAATGTGAAATTTAGTAGCTGGAAGTGATGATGAAGGCACCAAAATTTTCTCAGGGATTGATGATGATGAAAGGGTAAATGAGGGTAATTGCAGAGGAATTTTTGATGGATTGGGTCTCTACAAGAGTAGATTGAAACATGGGAGGTTGGATTGAGATAGGTATGTTAGGGGAATATGTAAAGTTCAAAGTATGATAGAATTGAGATAGTGAGGGTGATGGGATTGCTCTTGCAGGAAAAGTAGAGAGATTTTGGATGGATGAGAGGAGCAATGCTGAAGTTGAAGAGTTAGTCTCAGAAGTGGATTGCGCAATATTTGGAACAGGGATAGAACTTTTCATACCATTACCATTGAACAAATATATCAATGCTTGCAAATATTCATCTACTTCTTTGACCACAGGAACAAGGGTAATCACCTCTTCTTCGGTATCACAATCACTCAAGTCTATAGTAGGGGTTTGAATAGCAGTGATCTAAATTTTCTATTTCTTAAATGGCTCAACCTTAGTTGTTGCTTGTTCATCACATATCTAGGTAACCTAAGTAGTTACCTAAATGTCAGTAGCAGGCTTAGCAGCTGCAGCTAATTGAGTGTTTAAAACTAAAGTCATCTAGGTCAATTTCTACTTTGATTACTGAGAAGTCTGCAATATAGCTTTTAATTGTTGAGCAATAGTTACCTGTGGAATATCCTCAATAGGGATTTTACCTTTACCTCCATCTAGATAAGTTATCACTAATGGAACTTTTTCTTTTTGATCTTATTTACCTTCTCTAGTATGCTTAGCTCCATTGTCTTGTGAACTAAAACCCTAGTTTTAATATCCTGTTGATATTGTAAGACGAGGTTTCGTTCATCCTTGCTCTTAGCTCTAGATAAGAATTCAGAAAAAAAAAATTCACTCCCTAATAAATAAAATCATTAGGGACTCCCTCATGAACATAATCAATCTTGATATGGTTTTGCTTGAAATGAGAACCTGATCACCCAACACTGCAGCCCAAGTTGAAGTTGGAACAACCAATGGCCTGAGGTCCAAAGGGAATTTAGGCCATCCTTTCTTTTTAGGACCAACTAGTTTTTTGTAGACACCATCAGTTACATTCTGGAAAGAAACCTCTTCAATGTAAAACCTGTCAGGAACTATCTTGGGCAGCATATGGATAGTATTGCTACCCTGAATTCGGATGTATGAAAATGACTCGACAACATATCAGTCACCCATTGTGGCAATGAAAGTTCTAGCCTCAACTGAAAATGTAGGAGCTTCCTGTTTTAATATTGAAAAATAAATGCTTCCAAAGAAATGTTCATAGATTTCATAAAATATAGCTGCATAATTAGCATCCCATAGTGTTGAATAATAAATAGGTACCGGAGGGTCCAGTAAAGTCCAATTCCATCCCAAATTGGGATTTTGGAACTTAGTGCAGAATACATCAATTATAAAGGCCGAAAGGAAGAAATTTGGCTTCTTCGGGGAAGTATCTTTCTGATAATCCTGGTTAGTCGTTTTGAGCTCCAACGACAAGATTGATGCCCATGGGAAAGACTCGCCAGTTGTCAAAACATGATGGGAAACCGGATCCCATTCATATTTAAATACAGAACAATTGGGAAGACCATAAAGTCTACATAACATGGCTGCCAACAAGGAATAAGGTTCCCTAAACCAGGCGATCGGGTATAGGTTATCAGCTTTCTGCGAAAACTTGCTAGGTTCATTCATCCAGGATTTCAACATTTCATTAAAATTGTACCTGGTCTTGGAAGCTTGGGAAAACTCAGAATTAAGGGGCTGCACAGCCAGTTTAAGAGCATAATCTATGGTAAAAACCTCAAGGCAGAAGGTGGCTAACTGTGAACCTACGATATCATTAAAAGACCGGTCTAGCCAAGTGTCCATGAAACTCCCATTTGGCTCTTCCTCTCCCCATGTAAGTTACAATTCATCCCAAATTTGAACTATGAAGTATATGGGAAATTATATTAACCTTATAATCCATCCAAAAACATTAGGATTCCCATAGATTCAAGATTGTAAGAGGAGGATTCCATTTAACATAGGAATTATAGCTTGAGTGGGCTGAATAGTCTCCATGTGTCTCCATTCTCCATAGCCATTTCATTTTTCCCTTCCATTAATTTAATTAACTCCATTAAATAAATATTTATTCCTTCTAATGGTTGAACACCATTTATTAGCTCCCTTATTAACTTCCCAATGTTTCCACCCAACCTAGGGAACTAGTAGGATTGATGGAATTTTCGTACTATGCAATTTTTGAATGGGGACATTACAATGAGGTAGGGGGTTGAGGAGAAGGGATAACTTGAAAACATAAAAGAAGAGAGAGAGAGAGAGAGAGAGAGAGAGAGAGAGAGAGAGATTGATGTGTAGAGAGTGTGAGAGAGAATAAGATAGAGAGGGAGGAGGGTGGGTGAGGGAGGGGTGGAGATAGAGTGAAGGAAAGAGATATTGAGGGAGCGATAGAAGGTGTATGTGTGTGTGTGAGGGGTGATGGGGGGATAAACACAAGGAGGGAAAGGGGTAGGTTCACACATGTAGAGAGAGAGAGAGAGAGAGAGAGAGAGAGAGAGAGAGAGATGGTGTCAAAGACATACGGTGTAGGGTTGAGAGATGGAGAGAGAGGGAGGTTGTGAAAGAGAGAAACCTGGAGAGGGAGGGTGAAAAGAGATAGGTAGGGAGGGATAGAATTTGAGACAAAGAGAGAGATAGAGGGGGGAGATAATGGCATAGAGGGCTGGTAATTAAGGCAGAAGGGAGGGAAATATTGATAGAGGGAGGTAAATATAAGGTGGAGAGAGAGGGAGAGAAAGACAGAGTTTGTGAGAGAATGGGGGAGACACACACACACAAACAAAGATTATGTAATAACCCAAATATTCGTAAAAATTTAAATTTTTTTAAAGTGACATAAAATGTCTAAAGTTGCAGCTAAGTAACTGCTAATGGTTAGTGGAAAATGAAACAGTTTATAAAGAACATGGGATTTCTTCTTTAAATGAACTTGTAAACTAATGGATGTAATCTTAAACATCCATGTTAGTACTATTAATGACTAAAAAACTTTAGTTATATCAGAGTTAGAAAAGGACTTGTATTTTGCTACTGCTAGATACTGATGATTAACCTTTGTCAAGTAGGTAAGAATTCTTGTATGATATCGGGGCTTACTTAGTGTTCTACTAACTCAATTGGACTACTGGTTCCTTACAGGTTTAGTAGGAAAGCGTAAGATCTAGTAGGTGTTATTTAAATTTACGTCAAGAACTACTTCCCTAGCGTGATTAAGACGCTAGTTTTAGAAAAGGTTTGAATATGTTGCTTGTATTCAAGAAGGTAATGTCAATTCTTTTCCATTGTTATAAATCCATAGTTGTATTTATAACTAACACCATAATGACTTTCTATCAAAAACATAAACAAGGATTTAAATTGCAAGAGCAAGTACTTACGAAAGTTTGTTCAATCATATGAAGATTTTGGGCAGTGGTTAATTAATTGGTTCAAGGTGAAATTTAGAAACCAGAATCTTGGTCTTGGGAAATATATTTTACGAGCTGAAAAGTTATTTATCTTTCTCTAACTCAGTTTCTTTTCCTCATGTTTACAGCGAATTGGGGTTGACTCACAACCGATGCAAAAGGGAACATTCTTTTCAGACTTGATTGACGAGCAGTTCCGTTTTAGACTTCTACGTATTGCTATCGCATCTTATATCTGATCTTTTATGTTGTCTTGGATTATGGTGATTTATCACTTTCATATGTGATTTATCAAGGAAAAGTTGAAAATATGTCAATTTATATTTTATTGGGTTTATTCAAAAATTTTATCAACTTTGTAAGAAGAAGTGGGTGAAGGTATGTTGCATGTGCTTTGTGAATCGAGCTTCCTCTATCCAAGTCGTAGTTGAATAAAAACCTGGATTTAGTTATTGTAGCTAACAACTGTTTGTGGAAAAATAGTGCGCTTTAATCTTGTGTGTAGTTGTGGAAAAATATTCTCTACATTGTTCGTGTAATGTAACAAAGATTAAGGTGCCAACAATACTTGTTTGTTTAGACATCTCAAGTCCGAGAGACCCTTTTTTTTTTCCCAGTAGCAAAGAATTGAGTTAGGGATTTCGTGATTGTATTCATAGATGGGCAACCTTTTATTCACAATGATTATAATAGGGTATAGATCTTTGGTCCCTGTATAGAGCATCGTGATTTCCATTTCCAAACAATATTGATTGCAAAAAAATAAAAATCCACGGTTGTGTTCATCAGTTTGTTTTCCTCCTTTTGTTTCTTAAATAAATGTGTCTGGAACTGTGGAATGGTTGCTAACAATAATTTATTTAGTAGTTTTGGCAGCTTTCTTGCTTGATGCTCTTTTCCATAGATTTTGGGTTTTCCCTTAATAACTTTGACTTTGAGAAAGTGAATTATGTGTGCTTATTTTGAGAGAATTTATAAAATGGAGATGGTTAGGTGTTTGCTTAGACATGGATTCTTTTGCTACTAGTTATATTTTATCTGGATAAATTCATATTGATTCTAGAAATTAATATGGTGGGAAATAAGGAAGTTTTTTCCTTAGGGATTCTGGAGATATTTCTGGAGAAGCCATTGACCTGGATAGCAAGCAAACTTAGTGTTTGATCTTGTTATTTTCTTTGAAGAATAGTAAGCAAGCATAGGAATATGATTTATAATTCCAAATATACTTATTTGAGAGAATAATATGCAATGGTTTGATGTTTGTATTTGTTGTGATAATAATGAAAATGTATGGTGCATTGTATACAATATACTAATCTATTGTTTATTGAAAGATTGAATATATGGGAAGCATTCATGTCGATTGTTATCAAGAGTTAGTAAACCATATGCTTGGTCCAAACAGACACATATTTGGTTCGTGGTCGTCATTTATGAGCGACATGAATTCAAATTTGGCAATTTCTTTTTTTTGAAAATATAGAATCACTAGATAATGTTTTTAATTGTTGAATATTTATTTCTTTTATTGTTTTGATACTTTTTTTTAAATTTTTTCTAGTATTTTGAGAAATATAAAAATTGGTGGAATGAAGGTGTATGGTCTTTTAAGAATTAGATATTGTAAGAATTAGATGTTTAGTTTCAACAATTGTAAAAAATTAGCCAAATGTTTCTGCGCATACAAGAAAATTATGCCTCTTGTGCATATTTCCCAATCAAACTATATTTCCATAGTCGTAGTTGACCAAATTTTAAATTTTTCTCAAAAATATTCCATTTGTTATGAAGAATCGGTTCAAAATACAAAATCCATTCATTGTATGGCCATTCTCCATTGTTGCTACTAAATGAATTTTTGGTGCACTCTTGTCCAAAATTCATGGTGTAATAATTTGTGTGTCTTACTTGGATTTTGATTAAGACATGGAAAAACCATGTTTCTTTGAGTAATATCTATTTTTTTGTTCACTTTTGAGGGGTTTTCTCCCTTCCAGAGTCATGTTCTTGCGCTTGAGCCCCAATGGCTTGACTCTGCCAAGGCTCAAGAACCCAAGAAATAGTTAGAAAATATATCTCGGTTGGTATTGCTTGGACTAACTATTGTATTCTACCAGTGGCATCGTTTTTGGGTAAAGTTTCTAGTTCCAAGTCATGTCCTTTCATTTTGATGTCGATGAGTCGTCCATGGAGCCCATGTCTGGTCATCCAAATGTCGCATTTTCATTCTATTTTATTTTCACTATTCTTCATATTCATCCCTATTCATCACTACTTTCACCATTCCTTATACCATTTTCATGAATAAATATGGGTTTATCATGTTATTTTTCAATTTTTTATTTTTAAGTCTTTTAAGGGAATTTGTGATTAAATATTAGAAAATTGACATATTTTCATTTATATCTCAAAGTTGTGTGAGCTTTGTAATGTGTAGGAATATTTAAATATTTTAAACAAAATGATTATTCAAAATCTTATCAAATATTTACTCCACCTTTTCAAGATCTCAAGAAGATAATTATTCAAGTTTATTCCAAGGAGAAGATCATGGAAATATGGACAGAATATCTTATCCAATATTTAAGAGACAATTTGAAGGGACAATATTTTGTGATTATTGGAAATTGGTTGAAAGAAAAGTGAATCTACATTTATGAGTTGCTTATCCTCTTTTCAAAGAAACTCATGTATAAATAAGAGTACTCTCTCTTCATTTGGGATAGAGGAAGCTAATATAAAGTGAGTAGTTAGTAGAAGACTCTTTAGTCCTAAGTTAATGTAGAGTCCTTTAGTCATGGAGTGGATTTTGATTACTATGTAATGGAGATGGTAATGTAATGTAAACATATTGGTTTTTCCATAATTAATTTGAATTTGCTTTCTTATAAATTGTTAGTGTGAGCTCACATGTGTTTGGTGTAGATGATTTTTTCCTTGTTTAATTTCACTCTTTATTAACCAGGTTTAATTTATGCAATTTCATGCTTTCCTAGTTAATTTTATTTTCACATAACTTCACGCTTCCATAGATTGGATTTGTTTTCATGCAATTTCTTGCTTTCATAAACTAGATTCAATTTTAGCTATGCGTTTCATTACTAAGCATTAGATTAGTTTCTTTTCACGCAATTTCATGCTTTCCAAGATTTAAATTCCATTTTAGTTGCATGTGTTTACTTTTCAAATATTAGATTAGGTTAGTGTTACTTTGATCCTAGATATATGTTTCTTGTACCTCACAAGTTTACACTCTCTTCGGGTTGACAATTTAAATCGTTGGATAAGTTTATTAATCGTTTAATACCTTTCACCAACATTTTGGCATCATTGCGAGGAAGGTGCTAAACGGGGGTTGGAGTTTAAGTAGATAGATAGGTTTATTTTATATTACACATCAAGGGGGAGGGGAAATAGTAAGATGCAAAGACAACTTATCTATGACATTTCGAGGGTCTAACAGCCTAATGCATGCACTTTGGTGGGTCACCCAAAGCCTTGTTATCCCTTTTTCATGCAAATAAGTTTCTTATTCGCAATCGTGTTTATTTTTCCACAAAGTGTGATTTACTTTTCCTACAAGAGTGCTTAATTTCTGCAAAGAGTTCTTTCATTTTCTTCAAGCGTATTTCTTTTATGTGAGTTCATTTTTATGCAACTGCGCCTTTAGCTAGTTTATTATTTTGCATTTACATTTTTGTAGTGTAAGTTTGGATTGCTTTCATTATTCCTTAGCATTGATTCGTACCAGTTTTCCTTTGATTTTGTACATGTTTATCTTTGATTTCGTACTATTTTCTACTATTTTGTACCATTTTTATTTTGTAGCATTTAATTTTATTACCAGTAAAATGATTTTATGATGAATATAAGTTTGGAACAACTCACTCTAATCCTAGACAAAACTGGCATCTCCTCTTCTCAAGAAGAGGAGACCTTGACAACAATTAAGGACTTAACCAATCCTCTAGAAGCAAATGAAGAACCATTATTTGAAGAATCATATACATCTGATGGGGAACAATTATTCAAGCATGAGATTGGGGAGGAAAAAGAAGATATTTCAAGTGATTTAAGTCAGAATAGACATCAATCCTATGAAAGTTTCATTGAATGGTGGTTCCAAGCAAGTACCAGGTTAGTTCAAAGTTTTTGTTTTTTGATCCAACCAACAGTTAGAATGTTGTCGAACTTCGACAAAGTATGGAACTTCCACTACTTTGACCGCTTCGATAGATTCGTCAGGCTCAGTATTGGCTTCGACAAGTCCAAACCTTGACACAACCAATTTCGACAACCTCAATAGGTGTCACATTTGACATACAACATCCCAACATGCATTATCAATACCGACGACTAACATCAACATATTGTCTCTCTTCCTTTTAGTCGTCTGCGATGGTTGAACTTATGAACCATTATAACTTCTTTTGTAACTACATGTAACGGGGAGTCACCCAAGAGTCTCAGCATTCTATATAAACATGTATACTATTGTGATATAATTCAATTCCAATTCTTCCATCTTTCATGGAAAATAATTTTTAAGAGAAATTGGTTCAAATTATTGCATATTGTCTATATGCATACTTTATGTCGACCTGGTGTATTTATTTATTTACTTTCTCTTATATTTATGATTCCTCCATAACAGTGCTCAACTCATTCAATTGATTGTTGTCCCCAGCGTGCACTTGGGCACAATATGGATCATTGGTATCAGAGCTTGATCAAAGCTTAAGTTACATAAGAACTTCCATCGAAGTTATTTAACTTATGCCTGTTCAAACATGCTCAAAAACTCAGCAACACAAGAAGACATTTCCTTCGAATTTAGAACAGATGGTCGAAGAGGAAGAAAATAGACATGCAAATGATGAGACATAGAAACTTATAGAAAAATCACTGGCTTTTTGACGAATCGAAATGTTCGCCCAGTTCAGTAATATTCTCATGCGATTTTCTTTGAACTCCAGGGAATCCTCGATGTGACTTCACTCTGATAAAATCATCCCCTTTAAAGTGCAGATGAATCTGGATATACCGAATCTTGAAGGCAATATTGACATGAAATCTGTTGATAATTGGGTACAACAATTGGAATCTTACTACTTCGTGAATAAACCTTCCGAAGTAGAAAATATCACCATTGCATCCTTGAAGATGTCATCCTCTATACATTGCTGGTGGGAGAATCTATCGACAAAGATGGAAAACAAAGGTGACCCATAGACACATGGGTAAAATTTGTTGAATACGTACGAAACACGGGGACTTCACTTGGTGAACCTCTCACATAGCACGTGTGATCGTGGGATATTAAAGAATACCCTTAATTTCGAGAGATATTGACCCAAACTCTTTTTGTTGAAACGCCCTCCCTATACTTAAAACCTCCTCCCCACCCCTTTTTATAGCTCAATCCTTATAAACCACCCTACCCAGCCCCACCTTAAAACCCTCATCACCCCAATACTTGC
Organism: Pseudotsuga menziesii; assembly: GCA_001517045.1. Classification (NCBI taxonomy): domain Eukaryota; kingdom Viridiplantae; phylum Streptophyta; class Pinopsida; order Pinales; family Pinaceae; genus Pseudotsuga; species Pseudotsuga menziesii. Next base: position 55,715 of record LPNX010860222.1, read on the forward strand.
AATATATTGGGTTGATTTTTGATCATTTTAAAACCCATAATATGAACTAACATGATAGTATATTGGTCAAGAAGTGAAGCCCCTATGGTACGAAATGAGTTCTACCGTCCCAAGTATATTGAAAAACGATACAAGAAGTGGCCGTAGCTAAGGAAATGGAAAAAACAATATTTACAGAGTTACGCGAACTAGTTCTATGGACTCATGGCTAAAATTGGCATCTAAGAAGAAGAGAAATTGCTTGTCTTGAAGTACATATTTGGTTTATCCCCATACATTCAGCAAGAAATGGATTTTCTTACTGTGATTATGCTTGCAGATGCATTTCATTATGCCAGCTAGCTTGAATCTAAAAAAAGGGAAAAGCACGTCTTGTGAACAAGCCAACAGGTCGAACATACAACAAGAAGTCACCATCCAACTCTGACACTTTTAATCCACCTTCTCATCAGACTCCACCAAAGCCAGATCATCAGAAAAAGAACTTTCAAAAAGACAAGAAGGATCGTAGCAAACAAGCTCCTATAGGAAATGGTGTGATTATCACAATTTAGCATTGCATGATACATCATAATGCAAAGCTTGGAAGACATTTTTGGAAAAAATTTCGACGTCCAACTTGACCGAAAAATTCTTGGTAGAATCAAATCCACAGGAATCAACCCTCTTGGCTTTGAAATCGACTACTCTGGCATCCTCAACTATCGTCGATGAGGAGGAACAAGAGAGGTTGTTCCATACATGAATATGGCTTTAGAAAAATCCATTACATCTAATTGTGGATAATGGTAGAAAGAAGAACTTCATTTCTGAATAACTTGTGAATAAATTAGGTCTTGTCACCACTCCACATCCCCAGACTTACAATATCGATTGGATGAAGGATGGACAGGAACTAAGGATCACATGCCAATGCAGACTCGGCTACTTCATTAATCCTTTTGAAGATGAAGTACTATGTGACGTGGCACCGCTTTTCGTAGCTGGTGCCTTTTTTGGAAAACCTTACTTGTGTGATCGAAATAGTACATATTAGTTATAGTCTTAGAAGGTGATTGTCAAACTTTGGAATCAATGGTATGACATACCCGAGTTACAACCCACATCAACGGTTTCTATGATATCTTCCAAATAGACAAAGAAGCTTATCAATCATGCTCAAAATTTTGCATTAATTATGATAAAGCCTCAACATTCCAAGAAGACTACAACAACGATTCGACTCATCGACCATCGGAGCTCCCAGGAAAAACAAAAGATCAACCACATTCTTAAGGAGTATCGAAACATATTTCAAGATCCAAACAAAGTACCTCTGTAGTGGCAGGTAAAACACTCCATTGAATTTGCTCCTGGTTCTTCATTACCCAATGCATCTATTTATAGAAGATCCATTCTAAAAAATGAATAGATTCGCAAGAAAATATAGGATTTGATCAACAAAGTTCAAATCCTCCCCAACTCCTCTCCTTGTGGAAGTCCAGCCATCCTAGTTCCAAACAAAAATGGTACTTGGCGCATGTGCATCGACTATCAGGCTCTCAAAAAAAATTCAGTAAAGAACAAATATCCTCTTCCATGTATAGATGAACTCATCAATTGTCTAAAAGGTGCTAAGTTCTTTACGAAGCTCGACCTCAATTCATGATAGCACCAAATTTCGATTGAGGCCATCGAATTATTGAAAACGACTTTCAAGACCAACAAAGGATTATTTAAATGGTTAGTCATTCATGTCGGCTTAACGAATTCACCTGCAACCTTCATGAGATATATGGATGACCTTCTATGACCTTTTATCGGAAAATGTGTCATTGTCTATCTTGACGATATCTTTATTTTCATTCAATCATGGGAAGAACATGTCGAACAACTTTGACAAGTCTTCAACACTCTCCAACAACATCGATTATATCTGAACATGGATAGATTCTCATTTGTGATGACCAACATCAAATATTTGGGGTATGTAATTGACTGTGTAGGCATTCATGTCGACCCATAAATAGTACATATCCTCAAATATTGGCCCATTCCTCAAAACATTCATGAACTAAGAGGTTTTCTTGGTTTGGATAACTTCTATCGACGGTTCATACTTGGATTCAGTCACATCACATGGCCTTTGAATCAGCTAACGAAAGGAAATGGGAAAATTGTCTTCAAATAGAGACCAACACAACAACAAGATTTTGTACAAGTAAAAAAAAAACATTTTTCACTGCACCAGTACTTGTGTTCCCTGATTTGCATCAACATTTTGAGATTGAGATGGACACATCATACTATGCCCTCGACGCAGTGATCATTCAATCAAGTCACCCAGTCGTGTTTCATTCTGATTCTTTCAACGACATTGTTAGAAGGTATTCTACGTATGAAAAAGAACTATACACCATTTTGAAATCTCTTAAGAAATGGAGACACTACATTCTTGGTAAAGAAACGGTCATTTTTACTGACCATAAGAGTTTATAGCTCTCCCCGTCCTAGTCGAAACTATAAACATCTCGAAAAATCAAGTGGATTAATTTCCTACAACAATTCTAGTTTGTAATTAAGTATTGGAAATGCTAATCCAATGCCAAAAACAATTGTCTCAGCCGACCACCCTTTACTCTACTGTCTATAGTGGTGAGTATGCAAGGTTACAACACCACTACTTGGCCACAAATGTATTTGGTAGATTATGATTTCTCTAGAATTTATCGACAACTTCAAACTAACACATTGTCTACTACTGACTACTTCCTAAGGGACAATTTGTTATACAAGCTTGGACAACTTTGTGAACCGACCGATGAGCACTGATAGAAGCTCATTCGGGACACGCACTACAACAAGACTACAGGAAATTTTGAAGTCGCAAAACACTTGTTATCCTCCAAAAGTATTTTTAATGGCCTTCACTTAATTATTACGTCAACAAGTACATTCAATTGTGCATAGTTTGTTCCATTTCTAAACTGTTGAATCACCAACAATGACTGTACACATCTGTTCTAGTTCCTAGATGACCATGGGAATCTATTTCGATGGACTACTTCATGGGATATCTTACTAGAAAACATCATCATGACATGATCTTAGTAGTAGTCGACATATTTTCCAAGATGTCTATACTCATACCCTGCAAGAAGGATACAACAACACAAAAGACAACTCAGTTCTTCTTCGAACATGTTTGGAAACATTATGGCCTCCCGAAGACTATTATTTTCGACATAGATTTTATATTTGTTAGCACCTTTTCATAAAATCTCTCCCAACATCTTAACGTGAGACTTTCTTTATCAAAAACCTTCCATCAGCAGACACATGGATAGACAAAAGTTGTAAATTGCTTGGTAGTACAATTGCTTCGCATGTACAAACACAAGCATTGTTGAACATGGGATGGAAACATTCCATACATACAACACAACTACAATCGTGCTAAACAAAGTTCTACAGGAAAGATTCCATTCAATATCTGTTATGGATTTCAACCCTCAGTGCCTATTGACTTGATCAGTTTCTCGACATAGTCCAAGGACACCGACTTCAAAGGACGAGAAGTTGAGAAAGCATTAAAGTTTAGAGATAAAATCTACAACATCCAGAAGCAAGCACAGGAAATGTTGCAACGAGCTAATGAAAAAGCCAAGTCCCAATACAATAAGGATCACATTCCTCATTCCTTCCAAATTGGGAATCAGGCCCATATACATCTAAAGAAGGAGCGCTTCACTGGCCCATACAAAAATTTTAAACCTTTGCGATATGGTCCATACCGTATCCTTAAACAAATTGGAGAAAACGCTTTTCATCTTGGCATTCTAGCATGCCTTAGCTTACATCCAGTCTTTAATCTAGATCTACTTTGACCATACCATGCACCATTATTGGAAAATAACTAGTTGCAGACAACATAACCGACCGACATCCATATCGGTGTTCAGGAACCTCTCCTTTGTGACACTATTGTAGGATGATGCATACACCATACAAGGATGAACTCTATTCTCTTATTTTAAATAGCTAAATCTACACAACTCCCCGCACAAGGGAAATGGTACTTTGTTGGTTAAATAGAGGACATTTTTCGTCACCTAAATGAATACAAAATGGATACCATTGTTTCTTAAGGAAGGAGGAATGATCCAACCAGCATTTGGAACATTGTCCAACTTTGACTACTTCGAACACTTCAAATGCCTCGATAGGTTCAGTATTGTCTTCGACAAGTCTGAACCTTGACACAACCAACTTCGACGACCTCCACAAGTTTCTCATTTGACATACAACATACCAATATGCATTATCTATACTGACAACTGAAATCGACAGATTGTCTCTCTTCCTTCCAATCGTATGTGACAGTTGAACTTCCAAACCATTATAACTTCTTTTGTAACTGAACATAATGGGTAGTCACCCAAGCATCTGAGCATTCTATATAAACATGTATACTATTGTAATATAATTCAATTATGATTCTTCCATATTTCATGGAAAATAAATTTTAATAGAAATTGGTTTGAATTCTTGCATATTGTATGTGTGCATACTTTCTATCGTCCTAGTGTATTTCCTTATTTACTTGTTCTTCTTTTTTATGCTTCTGGCATAACAGTGCTCGACTCATTCAGTGGACTGTTGTCCCCAACGTGCATAAGGGCACGATCTGGATCATTTTTATCTCGTTAAATCATATTTTCAACAGCTAAATCTACACATTCTTATATATTTTAGATTTCATTTTGCAAAATTGAATATGGACATATTTTTACTTTTGTTACATAGATAGTTACATTGGAAATTTCATGTCATGTAAATAATTTTTAAAGTCCTAATTAGAGTAAAGTAGGTAGGCTTTAATTTTAGTTGTGAATATGTGTCCGTGATCTAAACAACAGAGAGTAGCATGACTATAAACTTAAGAATGCTCAAATTTATGTCGTCCATTTGCTAAAATAAAAATAAATAAAAATCATTTTAATTTGTCTTAAATTAATTTGACGATTTTTTTTCTTTTAGGAATGAAAATAAAAACAAAACATAAAAATGAAATAACTTGAAAAATAATGTCTTTTTTGCACGTTCATCCTTAAACCTCAAACAATCATTGCATACCAAAAAAATAAAATTTTAGAAAAATATAATGAAAATAGTAAAAATAAAATAAAATAAATTCACTAATAAAGAGAAGTTATGTGTTGTCACTTGTTGGAAATCACGAGTTATTTCATCTCGATCTGCACTCATGCATGGATATATTTTACATAGCTCTAGCTTGAGCTTCATGCCGAGACACATCCTTACATAAGTTATATAGAGAAATATTTCGACCTGGCCAACCACCACTCCATCTTGATCTGCTGATGGTAGCGCCTCTGTACATTATCAAAACAGAAAGATCCACATGCTTTCTCCATCATTGTATTGTTATCTTTTCTCAACCATATTTGAAACCAATAGCATATTGCCTCAACGCGAAAGGGTTTTTATATTCTTGTTAAGGGGTGAAAGAACTCCTGCGTGAGAACGTGTTGTGATCATGATTTAGCGGGTATAGATAGAGTTTCGATATTGCTGGCATTAGGTATTGAACTAAAAGACACAAAAATTATACAACTGAGAGTGGGATGAATCATTCAATATATACAAATTATTTTGTCAAGCTATAGGATCATGTTTCTTGAGAACTTAGCCTCCAAGAATGATCCTATGATCTTGGATATTTTCTAGGAGGTTTGGAGTGTGATATTTTCCCATCCTATGTGCAACCTCTTCAAGCATGAATATCTCTTCAGAGGCGATGGTTTGGATCGTGAGGTGGAAAAATGTGAGCAGATAGCAATTTCACGAGAATAGAGATAGAAATATTTGTTGTGGTATTTCCTCTAACATTAATAGATCCATGAATTACACGTAAAATACCCTTTGAGTCTTGAACTACGGGATGTACTAAATCAATTCATAGTTAGGTGGATCCACCCTTGATCTCGCCATGGGTAAAGTTTGCATGGTCAAGATTATTTATTTTCTCTTAATAAATGAGAGCCTATATAAGCCTCCTCCTCATCAATCCATCTCTCAATTGATCGGTGGTTTTGTTTGGTGATTTTTGGCCATAACATTATCAGAGATAAATTTTTAGGGATGCCAACTTGTTTTGCAAGAGAACCATATTATTAAAAGTGCACAATTGTTCAACTCTATCAATGTTTCCCTCGTTCACAATTTGTCCTTGCAATCATGCCTCATTACAGTGGAGGAGGAAGGACATCTCCTCAAGCAACACCTTGACCACTAGTTCATATCCCCCAGCCCATCTTTCATGCTCCTCCTCCTACACCCATTCAACCTAGTGGTGGTGGATCTATGCTAAGAAACATTGGTTCTTCCATAGTTTAAGGTGTGGATTTTTGAACTAGAAGTGTTATACCACATAGAGGAGTCAATGATGAGCAGCGAGGAGAATGAGTTCATGAGCAAAGATAAGGAAAGGTATATGCCTCCTTTATCTAATTGATGGTTCTTAAATTTATTTTAAGCATGTACGCAAGTAAGGATGTTCTTGCAATGGCATCCCTTGAAGTGTATTTATATAGCATCGAACCCGAGAGAACTGTTAGAGTCAAGTGGCATAAAAATAATGTTTTTATTAGAATATTCCCAGAAGATGAAATCCAATTGGAAAACAATATAAATGTGAATTCTCTGCGTAATCCTCAGGAAGATGCATGAAAAGTTTTAAATATGGAGTGGCTTGTTGTGATTGGTGTTTGTACCCACCTTGGTTTTGTTTCATTTCCCAATGATGGGGATTATGGAGGTTGGTTATGTCCTTTCTCTGGATTGGTTCCTTTCCAAATTACTTACAGAATTGTTGCAAAATGCCAGGGTCTTAGCAATGGTGGGATGTTGACCCATCGTCACAGTTTCAGTTTATCAAACTCTTGGATACTAGAACAATAAAGAATGATACATGATCTTACATGGGTTTCGTACAAAAACATGGTTTCTTGTCGAATTTACAGTCTTGTTAATGTATTAATGTGGAAGAGGACTGGTTTCTAATCATTCTCTTCTAGTATTCGATGTAACATATATGCATGATAAAAAAATCATATGTATCCATTGGTGTGGCTCGAATAGATTTGAAACCTTTGGTGGCTGATTTTCTTGAATAATTGTTGGGTGAATATAAGTCGATGATGGCCCAAATGGCCATGTGGGATAGTCAACGTCATCAAAATTGTGTGGAGCATATGAAAGCCAGGTGTTGTCTGGGCCTTAAACAAATTTACATTGTATATGGGATGTGTGACCTCGTATCTTCTCTTCCTACTAAAGGACCCACCATTTTCCATATCAACCTTTCAATATTTAAATCGATCCTGGATTTATGGGAAATTGTGAAGGGCGGTATGGAAACATATTTGTATCACGCATGTCATGATATGTTTCCATACCGCCCTCTTTCTAAGCTTGTTAGTCATCCATGTTGGAGTCCACTTTTCATTTCCTTACACATCATTATTTACCACATGTCTATTTTTTTAGTCATATACATTATTTTCTCATTTAGTACATCTTTTGCGTCATGAATAAAACCATTTAGTTTCCCTTTCCATGATATAATTACCTTGACATCCTTGTTATAAAAATTGTTTGATTGTGAATCTTTCATCTATAGTCCTACCACTCATTTTGTACAAATCACGTTGACTGATATGGAATTCCTTAAGGCCCACCTTTCAACAAGTATTTCCATGCTGACATAAGAAAATTATCTAGGATAAAGACTAGAGTCCTTTTTAGTACCTTGAGGCTTGCATGCCTTAATATCAAGCTCTCCTGCTAACAATCATAGGAATCATCAATATCCCTTGATCGTTGGATTTTTCAAGTGGCTCGACATCAACTCATTTATTCGCACTTCACAAGATGTACTTAGGTACCGTAACACTCATTGACATCAATGGTGTGATTTCCTCACATTGGTTAACAACATCCATCAATGGCTGGTAATCCAATGAGTTCTTTTCATGCTCAACATCGACACATTTATCCGCATGACTACAATTGTACCATCGGGTTTTGTAGTAGGTGAATTTTGACTCATATAACCAAGAAGTTCAAATTCCTTCACTTCACGGTCTGTGGTCTAGTAGTAGCATCATCTAAATTTCTCCTGCATAGTCCATCATCTTTTTGGGTAAGTGGAGGTATGTTATTTTATAATTTTAATCATGTAATTTCTTAAATTCTCTAGATGAATGAATTTGGAAAATTTCCTCACCATGTTACATTTCGTTACTCATTTTCTTATTTATACAACATATTCAATTGTGGGGGGGCGGGGGGGGGGGGGGGGGGTAATATTTGTAATGTCCCTTTTTGAAATTTTATTAAATGACCAATTGTTTTCACTTTTTCCCCAATTTTGACCTTAACTAGATTTGATGTCTAGATCTACAAATTGACCCAATTGCTCCCAAATTTTCTCTGGAGGTACATGAATGATATTAGAACTAAAATAATATGTTAATATATTTTTAATGACCCCCCAATTAATTCTTTAAACTTTTTTAATGTTCCGTTCAAAGTAGGATTCTTTACTAGAAAATTGGGGCTCCAATCCCCCCTAGGTAATTGTCGGAAATGGCTTCACAAATGATCCCAAAGTCACTCGAATTTATGAACAGAGGTTGGGGATGTGTAAGGGACCTTACAAAATTATCATATGCATCATGGTTCAGTTTATACAGGATGTTATGACTCTTTCCAAAACAACTCTCAAGTCACAATTTCAACCCTCGGGGAAAATCCACCAAATCTTCGCCTAATGCAACAAAAATGAGTAAAATGGATTCCAATGCTTAAGTATTGAACATGAGACTTTAAATACAAATTAATTACAGTCCATCCATCATAAATGTATCATATATACATTCCTCCATTTGAATTAACAATCATTGCCATGGCATATATCAAAATAGAGTGGAAATGGTCAGGGTTTGCTCATTAAAAGTAATTTTGACATACGACTATTGGGAATTTAGAATTGAAACTTTCTGAGAATGAATAAAAGTGAATATTGAACTGATTAAAATCATAAATGGACAATTAAATTCTATACCAATTTCAAATCATCAGCATTACATATCACATATCTAGGTAACGAAATATTTAACCTTAGTTGTTGCTTGTTCATCACATATCTAGGTAACCTAAGTAGTTACCTAAATGTCAGTAGCAGGATTAGCAGCTGTAGCTAATTGAGTGTCCAAAACTAAATTCATCTGGGTCAATTTCTACTTTGATTGCTGAGAAGTCTGTAATATAGCTTTTAATTGTTGAGCAATAGTTACCTGTGGAATATCCTCAATAGGGATTTTACCTTTACCTCCATCTAGATAAGTTATCACTGATGGACCTTTTTCTTTTTGATCTTCTTTACCTTCTCTAGTATGCTTAGCTCCATTGTCTTGTGAACTAAAACCCTAGTTTCAATATCCCGTTGATATTGTAAGATGAGGTTTCGTTCATCCTTGCTCTTAGCTCTAGCTAAGAATTCAGAAAAAAATAAAAAAAAATTCACTCCCTAATAAATAGAATCATTAGGGACTTCCTCATGAACATAATCAATCTTGATATGGTTTTGCTTGAAATGAGAACCTTATCACCCAACACTGCAGCCCAAGTTGATGTTGGAACAACCAATGGCCTGAGGTCCAAAGGGAATTTAGGCCATCCTTTCTTTTTAGGACCAACTAGTTTTTTGTAGACACCATCAGTTACATTCTGGAAAGAAACCTCTTCATTGTACAACCTGTCAGGAATTATCTTGGGCAGCATATGGATAGTATTGCTACCTTGAATTTGGATGTATGAAAATGACTCGACAACATATCAGTCACCCATTGTGGCAATGAAAGTTCTAGCCTCAACTGAAAATGTAGGAGCTTCCTGTTTTAATATTGAAAAATAAATGCTTCCAAAGAAATGTTCATAGATTTCATAAAATATAGCTGCATAATTAGCATCCCATAGTGCTGAATAATAAATAGGTACCAGAGGGTCCAGTAAAGTCCAATTCCATCCCAAATTGGGACTTTGGAACTTAGTGCAGAATACATCAATTATAAAGGCCAAAAGGAAGAAATTTGGCTTCTTTCGGGAAGTATCTTTCTGATAATCCTGGTTAGTTATTTTGAGCTCCAACGACAGGATTGATGCCCATGGGAAAGACTCACCAGTTGTCAAAACATGATGGGAAACTGGAGCCCATTCAACTTTAAAGACAGAATAATCGGGAAGACCATAAAGTCTACATAACATGGATGCCAACAAGGAATAAGGTTCCCTAAACCAGGCGATTGGGTATAGGTTATCAACTTTCTGCGAAAACTTGCTAGGTACCTGGTCTTGGAAGCTTGGGAAAACTTGGAATTAAGGGGCTGCACAGCCAGTTTAAGAGCATAACCTATGGTAAAAACCTCAAGGCAGAAGGTGGCTAACTGTGAACCTACGCTATCATTAAAAGACCAATCTAGCCAAGTGTCCATGAAACTCCCATTTGGCTCTTCCTCTCCCCATGTAAGTTACAATTCATCCCAAATTCGAACTATGAAGTATATGGGAAATTATATTAACCTTATAATCCAACCAAAAACATTTGGATTCCCATAGATTCGACATTGTAAGAGGAGGATTCCATTTAACATAGGAATTCTATCTTGAGTGGGCCACATAGTCTCCATGTGTCTCCATTCTCCATAGCCATTTCATTTTTCACTTGCATTCATTTAATTAACTCCATTAAATAAATATTTATTCCTTCTAATGGCTGAACACCATTTATTAGCTCCGTTATTAACTTCCCAATGTTTCCACCCAACCTAGGGAACTAGTAGGATTGATGGAATTTTCCTACTATGCAATTTTTGAATGGGGACATTACACTGAGGTAGGGGGTTGAGGAGAAGGGATAACTTGAAAACATAAAATAAGAGAGAGAGAGAGAGAGAGAGAGAGAGAGAGAGAGAGAGAGAGAGAGAGAGATATTGATGTGGAGAGAGTTTGAGAGAGAATAAGATAGAGAGGGAGGAGGGGGGGTGAGGGAGGGATGGAGATAGAGTGAAGGAGAGAGATATTGAAGGAGCGATAGAAGGTGTGTGTGTGTGTGAGGGGTGATGGGGGGAGAAACACAAGGAGGGAAAGGGGTAGGTTCACACATGTAGAGAGAGAGAGAGAGAGAGAGAGAGAGAGAGAGAGAGACATGGTGTCAAAGACATATGGTGTAGGGTTGAGAGATGGAGATAGAGGGAGGTTGTGAAAGAGAGAAACATGGAGAGGAAGGGTGAAAAGAGATATGGAGGGAGGGATAGAATTTGAGACAAAGAGAGAGATAGAGGGGGGGGATAATGGCATAGAGGGCTGGTAATTAAGGGAGAAGGGAGGGAAATATTGATAGATGGAGGTAAATATAAGGTGGAGAGAGAGGGAGAGAAAGACAGAGTTTGTGAGAGAATGGGTGAGACACACACACACACACAAAGATTATGTAATAACCCAAAAATTCGTAAAATTTTAAAATTTTTTAAAGTGACATAAAATGTCTAAAGTCGCAGCTAAGTAACTGCTAATGGTTAGTGGAAAATGGAACAGTTTATAAAAGAACATGGGATTTCTTCTTTAAATGAACTTGTAAACTAATGGATGTAATCTTAAACATCCATGTTAGTACTATTAATGACTTAAAAAATTTAGTTATATCAGAGTTAGAAAAGGACTTGTATTTTGCTGCTGCTAGATACTGATGATTAACCTTTGTCAAGTAGGTAAGAATTCTTGTATGATATCGGGGCTTACTTAGTGTTCTGATAACTCAATTGGACTGCTGGTTGCTTACAGGTTTAGTAGGAAAGCATAATATCTAGTAGGTGTTATTTAAATTTACGTCAAGAACTACTTCCCTAGCGTGATTAAGATGCTAGTTTTAAAAAAGGTTTGAATATGTTGCTTGTCTTCAAGAAGGTAATGTCAATTCTTTTCCATTGTTATAAATCCATAGTTGTATTTATAACTAACACCATAATGACTTTCTATCAAAAACATAAACAAGGATTTAAATTGCAAGAGCAAGTACTTACCAAAGTTCCTTCAATCATATGAAGATTATTCTCTAAAAGTCTAAAGAACATGGTTTGGTTTTCTTGTGTTTATAGTACTGGTTATTTATAAATTCCCATAGAGAGAATAGAGCTCATGTTTTTGGATTTAAAATTCAATTCAAATTGTTTAGTGATCTTGTAGCTATTCTCATTTCAATACTCAAAAGATGTCCTTCTCTTAAAGCATGATCAAGTTACCTATGTTTTTCAATTATAATTTTAACAATGAGTTATTAGGAAATTATCGCAATTCTCTAACGTTGTTAGTCTTCAGTTTCTTGATCACTTTTTCATCAAAACTGTATAAAGGTTATGTTTTTAGAAGTTTACAGATTTTCCTTTTTACTATAGTTATAAGCTATATTATAACCATCTCATAACTCTTTACTATTTCTAAAATTACACCATCTATTCGACTTGTTTGAAAGCCTGAAGATCTTCTAGGATAACCATAGTATTTAAGTTATAACCTAAGGTAGAATACCTAAAACAAACCACTATGATGAAATCAAATGATGGAAAGCATGTCTTATTAAGTTTGAAATGATTATTGGTTTTGAAATAATGCAAATGTTTATTGTAGCATTGACTATAGGTTTGGACCCACACTTGGAGAAGTATTTGGAAGGACACGTAGATATGTTACATCCACTCAAGGGTTGACTTAAAAGCTTGAAACTCTACTCATTTTCTTGTGAAGTGACAGTTCCTCCTTTGTGTTGGTTGAGCTGAGAGCTCGCGGCCATGAGAGGCCTGTAACCAACTTCAAACATTGCCATTGCACCCGCAACTTCTACGCTGTGACTATTGGGAGAAGTCGTTGATGGTTTTGGTTCTTCTGTGTGTTGAAAAGTTACAGCGAGAGTGGGTGTTGTCTTTTCATTGTGGCCCGAAGACTATGATTTTCTCTAACCTGCAACTGTTCACCCAGAGCTTCTACCTTCGTATACTTGAGTCAATTTTCTTGTGTTTCCTTTGCAACAGTGACTTCATATATTCTTTCCTTTCGGCATGGTGCCAAATGCGACCTGGTGTGGCCATTCCTCCTCAGGTTCAGCTCCAATTTACTGCAGGTAAAGACTTGCCCTAAACTCAGTTTTAAATTTGTTTTCTTATGAGGGTTTTTATAAATTTTAAGCAATAAATTATTTACAATGATTTGGTTTGGAACTTGCAAGTTATTTCTTTCGGCTCCAATGTTGTAGGTGAAAACGAGCTCACTCTTCATTCTTTACATGAGCATCCAACTGGTAAGCCCGGTTCCAATGAGGGTTTCTTCCTGCATGACGTTGTGGTTGTTGGAAGTTGGTTCTTGTGATTTAAAGGGCATGGCCTCGGTTCTCTATTATCTTGTTTGATATTCGTAAATGTTTTAGAAACCCTTAAAGGGTACTTCGTGCAGGGCAAAGAAGGATCTAGAAGCTATGATGTAAATGGGTTTTAAATTTTGTGTTTTTAGCCTTACGGCCTGAACAATGTAATTTCTTTGTTTTTAAAACAAAGGGCTCATCTCGAAACTCAAAGGGCTATCAACCTCTATCTAGATTATTTTAGTTTTTATAAGAGATTTTGGTTGTTGAAGAAAAATTGTGAAACAGTTAGGATTGTAAATGGAAACAAGATTTTTTCTTGTCAGTAAATTATGGATACTGTTTGATATATATTTATATATTTTGCATAGTTTGGTTTTGTTAATAGGCCTGAGCCTCGACCCTTTGATTCTAAAGGCTGTAAGCCATTCCTTATTATTTGATTCTATTTTCTCAAATAGTTTATATAATATTTGATTATTTTAATTTTGTTTTCCATAATTTGTTTATGTAATATTTTTAATTAATATCTTGTATTATAAGGATTCCAGTGCAAATTTTATTGGACATTTTACTGTGTTTAGGAGTAATATTTTACTATGTTTTTTTCTCAAAAGGGTTAATTAATAAGTAAACCCTACAGTTCAATAATAGTATTATTTATACTTAGTAATTCTCATGGGGGCTTCACTTGTTCACCAATATCCTATCACGTTAGTTCATATTGTGGGCTTTAAAATTATTAAAAATTGAACCAATATATTGCAGGTATTGGGGGGGGATGAGGGGTTTAAGGTGGGGGTGGGTTGGGTGGTTTATAAGGATTGGGGTATAAAAAGGGGCGGGGATGAGGTTTTAAGTATTGGGAGGGGGTTTCAACAAAAAGATTTTGGGTCAATATCTATGGAAATTAAGGGTATTCTTTAATATACCATGATCGCACGCGCTATGTGATATGTTCACTAAGTGAATTCCCCGTGGTAATTCTTAGCTCTATTTATTTAATATTATCCTTAATGATTTTTACAACCTATTTTTAAAACTCAGCTAAAGAGGATTAGGCTTTATTGCTGCATACTTGTGAATAGGATATAATTATCTTTCAATAACTTATGTAGTTTTAATTAGGTTATAGTAGAATCCTTTTGTCTTAGAACAAAGACACATAGTGTCTGGAAATCAATGTTATAAAAAATTGTTTTGCAAATTCTCTTTACATGGTTCTTAGATGTTAGACTGTTTACTATACTTATCTTTATTTATTAAACTGTAAGTTCTATCTTTTATAAAGAATACTAATACTAGAGTTAGTTCTATATGATTACTAATGTTTTTACATACCTAACTTTTAGTTTTTATCTGAAGTAAATACATTTTAATGCAGACAATATTTACTACTTCTTTAGAGTAGAAATCATAAGAAAACTAAAGTAAAACATAGTTACAATTTTCATTAAAGTGAAAAGAATCATCATATTCACCTAAACACCCAGCTGTACTAGAGTACTGCCTGAGCCAAGCGTGGAAAAATACAGTATGGAAATTCAAATTCTATCTATTTCTCATTTTGCATATTTATTACTATTTCTAACATAAAGTGCAATTTACCAAGTCTAACATTACACAGTTACTCCTTTCTTCATAAACCCTAATTAAATACTAACATGCATGTATCTAGTTAAACATTTCACTGAGGACGGTAAATTAAAATAACATAAAGAAAAATAGAACTGGTCAATGATAAGACGACAACAGCTTAAGCAGGCTGTTCCTCCCAACCAATCTCCTGGAGAACGCTCAAACAACGCTTCCTTAGGATCCCTAAGCTTGTTCTTGGTCTTCTTGGCAGAGTATTGGGTGGAGACTATAACCTTAATACATTTTGTCACTTGACTGGTCCAATTACCTCCGTAATTAAAATATGCTCACAACAGTAAGAACTTTAGCCTAATAGCCGCAATAAGTTCAATCTCAGTAGTTAACCCCTCAAACGCACTTCAATGATCCCCTCCATTGAATTTCTCTTGAGTAAATTCATTCACCCTGAATGATCACCTCTAGAATGAGCAGCCTTAGCTGTCTTCAATGGGAACTTTTATAGAGATTCCTAGGCCTTCTGGGTCAGTTTTCATTTAATGAGCCACCTGCTCCAATTCCACTTTCTTAGGGAATCATGACCACAAATATAGGGAAGTTGCCACCTGCAATAGTTGGAAGTAGTTTGAGGATGCTGCCACTTGTCAGTGTACTCTCCACCCAGTCTCCTCCACTAATTGAATAGTAAACACTTTTTTAACAACTTCCCTAAGCTGTTGTCTCATCATTTATTTATTTATAAATAAAATATTCTGAATTACATTAATTATTCTTGACCCCATTGGATCATCAATTACAAACTTAGCATAAAATATAACACAATGTTCCTCAAATAACATTAAATTGTTTTTGTAATTTGGGGAATGTGACATACACACCCCCTTAAATTATAACATCGTCCTCGATGCTATTTATTCCTCATCCTTAGAGTTCCCCTGAAATAGAATTGTATATGCATCCCACATATGACTTTCCAATTCCCAGGTCACTTCCTCTAGAATAAGGTGCTTCAATTGCACCTTCACTTGACCAATGGTGCGGTTCCGAAGCAATATGTCCCTCCGCTCGAGAATACAATCCGGTTCCACCAGAAAATCTCCTTCGGGTTCCACCTACACATCATTCCAACTAATAACATGAGTAGCATCATGTACATATTTTTTTATTACAGAAATGTGAAAACATTGTGAACTCTTAAATTCAGTGGTAGAGCTAACTGATAGGCTACCTATCTGATCCTGGACAGTATTTCAAAAGGACCACAATATCCAAGTGCTAACTTGGCACAACTACCTAGACTTAGAGAAATCTTTTTGGGTCTCACCTTAATGAAAACATGTTCGCTTACCTGGAACTCCTTTGGAGTTTGTTTAAGGTCTGCTTGACTTTTCTATCGATCTTGCGCAATTTTCAAATTACCTTGTACCTGTTTTACAATCAATTCCATTTCTTTCAATAATTTAGGTCCTAATACTAACATGTCCACTGGATTACTCCAAGAGATGGGGGTATTGCATTTCCTTCCATATAGAATTTCGAAAGGACTATACCTAGCTGAAGCTTGATAATGATTATTGTAAGCAAATTCTACCAGGTGTAAATAATCTTCCCATTTACCTGGCTGCTCCTTTATGTACATTCTGAGTAGATCCTCCAATACTTGATTTACTCTTTCAGTCTGTCCATCAGTTTGAGGATGGAAAGAGGTACTATAGTTTAACGTAGTATTTAATCCTTTAAACAAAGATCTCCAAAAATTAACCATAAATTTAGGTCTCGTTCTGAAATTATCACCTTCGGTATTCCATGCAACTGAAAAAAATTGTTTTAAGAAAATATGAGGAATATTTACAACTTTATAAGTAGCTTTTATAGGTATAAAATGGGCTTCTTTAATCAATTTGTCAACCACTACCATTATTGAGTCATTTAGGTTCTGATTTTTAGGTAATCCAATGACAAAATCAAGGCTAATTATCTCCCATTTCTAGATAGGGATAGGCAATGGATGAAGTATCCCAGATGGATGCTGATGTTAAGTTTTTACTTGCTGGCATTCAAAGCATATAGCAATATATTCTGCCAGTTCATTTTTCATATTTGGCCAGAAATAATATTTTCCTAGCATGGTTATAGTTTTCTGATAACATGGATGCCCTGAATAAGGAGTTTTATGAATTTTGTTTAAAATTAATAGCTTAATCTTAGGTACATTAGGTACGTATAATATTTATTTATACAGTAATAGTCCTTTTTCATTCAAGCTGTACCCTGTACTTAGACTTTCTATTAAATTCTCTTTTACTTTTTCTTGTAAATTTTGGTAATTTTCATCTTGTTCTATTCTAGATTTAAGTTGTTCTTCCAAGTCTATTGTATAAGTGCTGATAGCTGCTATAAAATTCATCTTTTCATTTCTACTTACTGCATCAACAACCTTATTCTCCTTTAATCAGTAATCCCCATGAATGATCGGACATCAGTTACATCTTTTGGGACTGGCCAATCTTCGATTTCCTTTATCTTTTTGGGGTCAACCGAAATTCCTTCTTTAGTCACCACATGACCTAAATACTAGATTTTATCTTTAAAGAAGTCACATTTACTAAGTTTCACAAAAATTTGATGCTCTCGTAACTCTTGCAAGACAATTTTTCAGTGTTCTTTATGTTCTTCTTTAGATTTTGAATAAATTAATATGTCATCAATAAATACGACCACAAATTTATCCAGATATTTGTGCATTACATTATTCATTAGACACCTAAAAATAGTTGGAGCGTTAGTAAGCTCGAAAATTCACTTCAAATTGTTTAGTGATCTTGTAGCTATTCTCATTTCAATGCTCAAAAGATGTCCTTCTCTTAAAGCATGATCAAGTTACCTATGTTTTTCAACTATAATTTTAACAATGAGTTATTAAGAAATTATCGGAATTCTCTAACATTGTTAGTCTTCAGTTTCTTGATCACTCCTTCATCAAAATAGTATAAAGGTTATGTTTTTAGAAGTTTATGTATTTTCCTTTTTACTATAGTTATAAGCTATATTATAGCCATCTCATAACTCTTTACTATTTCTAAAATTACACCATCTATTCGACCTGTTTGAAATCATGAAGATCTTCTAGGATAACCATAGTATTTAAGTTATAACCTAAGGTAGAATACCTAAAACAAACCACTATGATGAAAGAAAATGATGGCAAGCATATCTTATATAGTTTGAAATGATTATTGGTTTTGAAATAATGCAAATGTTTGATTGTAGCGCTGACTATAGGTTTCGACCCACGCTTGGAGAAGTATTTGGAAGGACACATGGATATGTTACATCCACTAGAGGGTTGACTTAAAAGATTGAAACCCTACTCATTTGCTTGTGAAGCGAGATTTCCTCCTTTGTGTTGGTCGATATGAGAGCTCGCGGCCATGAGAGGCCTGTAACCACCTTCAAACATTGGCATTGCACCTACAACTTCTACGATGTGATTATTGGGAGAAGTCGTTGATGGTTTTGGTTCTTCTATGTGATGAAAAGTTACAGCAAGAGTGGGTGTTGGCTTTCCATTGTGGCCCAAAGACTGTGCTTTTCTTTAACCTATGACTATTCACCCATAGCTTCTATCTTTGTATACTTGAGTCGATTTTCTTGTGTTTCCTTCGCAGCGGTGACTTCATATATTCTTTCCTTTCGGCATGGTGCCAAATACGACCTGGTGTGGCCATCTCTCCTCAACTTCAGCTCCCATTTATTGTAGGTAAAGACTTACCCTAATCTCAGTTTTAAATTTGTTTTCTTACGAGAGTTTTTATACATTTTAAGCAACAAAGTATTTACAACTATTTGGTTCGGAACTTGTAGGTTCTTGCTTTCGGCTCCAATGTTGTAGGTGAAAATGAGCTCACCCTTCAATCTCTACATGAGCATTCAACTGGTAATCCACGGTTCCAACAAGGGTTTCTTCCTGCATGACATTATGGTTGTTGGAAGTTGGTTTTTGTGGTTAAAAAGGCATGGCATCGGTGATCTGTTACCTTGTTTGCTATTTGTAAATGTTTTAGAAACCCTTAAAGGGTACTTCGTGCAGGGTGAAGAAGGCTCTGGAAGCCGTGATGTAAATGGGTTTTAAATTTTGTGTTTTTAGCCTTACATCTTAAACAATGTAATTTCTTTCTTTTTGAAACAAAAGGGCTTATCTCGAAACTCAAAGCACTGTCGACCTCTGTCTACTTTATTTTAGCTTTTATAATAGATTTTGGTTGGTGAAGAAAGATTGTGAGATAGTCAGGATTGTAAATGGAAACATGATCTTTCTCCTGTTAGTAAATTATGGATACTGTTTGATATATATTTATATATTTTACCTAGTTTGGTTTTGTTAACAGGCCTAAACCTCGACCCTTTGATTCTAAAGGATGTAAGCCATTCCTTATTATTTGATTCTATTTTTGCAAATTGTTTATGTAATATTTGATTCTTTTAATTGTGTTTTCAACAATTTGTTTATGTAATATTTTTAATTAATATCCTATATTATAAGGATTCCAGTGCAAAGTTTATGGGACATTTTACTGTGTTTAAGAGTAATATTTTACTCTGTTTTAGGCTCAAAAGGGTTAATTAATAAGTAAACCCTACAGTTCGATAATAATATTATTTATACTTAGTAATTCTTAGCTCTGTTTATTTAATATTATCCTTAATGATTTTTACAACCTGTTTTTAAAACTCAGCTAAAGAGGATTAGGGTTTATTGTTACATACTTGTGAATAGGATATAATTATCTTTCAAGAATTTATGCGGTTCTAATTAGGTTATAGTAGAATCTTTCTATCTTAGAACAGAGACACATAGTGTCTGGAAATCAATGTTATAAAACAATGTTTTGCAAATTCTCTTTACCTGGTTCTTAGATGTTAGCCTGTTTACTATACTTATGTTTATTTATTAAACTGTAAGTTCTATGTTTTATAAAGAATACCAATACTAGAATTAGTTCTATAAATAATATGATTACTAATGGTTTTACATACCTATCTTTTAGTTTTTATCTGAAGTAAATACATTTTAATGTAGATAGTATTTACTACTTCTTTACAGTATAAATCATAAGCAAACTAAAGTAAAACATAGTTACAATTTTTATTCAAGTGAAAAGAATCATCATATTCACCTAAACACCCAGCTGTACTAGAATACTGCCTGATCCAAGCGTGGAAAAATACAGTATGGAAATTCAAATTCTATCTATTTCTCATTTTGCATATTTATTACTATTTCTAACATAAACTGTAATTTACCAAGTCTAACATTACACAGTTACTCCTTTCTTCATAAACCCTAATTAAATACTAACATGCTTGTATCTAGTTAAACATTTTATTGAGGATGGTAAATAAAAATAACATAAAGACAAATGCAACATGTCAATGATAAGATGACAACAGATTAAGGAGGTTGTTCCTCCCAACCAATCTCCTGGAGAACACTCAGAGATTCCTTCCTCAGCACCCCCGAGCTTGTTCCTGGTCTTCTTGGCAGAGTACTAGGTGGAGACTATAACCATAAGACCTTTTGTCACCTGACTAGTCCAATTACCTCAGTAATTAAAATATGCTCACAGCAATAAGAACTTCATCCTAATAGCTACAATAAGTTCAATCTCAGTAGTTAACCCCTTAAACTCACTTTAGTAATCCCCTCCATTAAATTTCTCTTGAGTAAATTCATTCACCCTAAATGATCACCTCTAGAATGAGCAGCCTCAGCTGTATTCAATGGGAAATTTTATAAAGATGCCTAGGTCTTTTGGGTCAGTTTTTATTTATTGAGCCACCTGCTTCAATTCTACTTTCTTGGGGAATCATGACCACAAATATAGGGAAGCTTCCACCTGCAATAGTTGGAAGTAGTTTAAGGATGCTGCCACTTGTCAATGTACTCTCCACCCAGTCTCCTTTACCAATTGACTAGTAAACACTCTTTTAACAACTTTCCTAAGCTGTTGTCTCATCATTTATTTATTTATAAATAAAATATTCTAAATTACATTAATTATTCTTGACCCCACTGGGTCATCAATTACAAACTTGGCATAAAATATAACACAATGTTCCTCAAATAACATTTAATTTTTTTTTGCAAATTGGGGCATGTGACAGATTATGTGGGAGAGAGGGGGATGGGTGAGCTACAGAGGGAGAGGGGGAGGGGTGAGAAATAGAGAGAGAGTGGTTGCTGGAAGGATAGTGAGGGACATATAGAAAAGGTGGAGAGAGATTATGAGATATGGGGAGTGAGGGAGGGATACACACACATAGACATTGTGTGGGAGAGAGGGAGGGAGGGGTGAGCGACAAAGAGGGAGGGGGTGAACGATATAGAGAGTGATATGGAGGGAGGGATAGTGAGGGAGGTATATAGAAGGTGGATAGAGACTATGAGAGAGGGGGGATGAGGGAGTGACACACACACATAGATATATAAGGAGATAAGGTAGGGGGGACACACAAACATACACAAAGAGAGAGAGGGGGGGGG
>LPNX010860222.1:77557-167439 GCA_001517045.1 Pseudotsuga menziesii
CGGTAAATGAGGGAGGGACACACACACACACATGCAGACACATATATATAAAGAGAGAGAGAGATTGTGTGGGAGAGAGAGGCAGGGAGGGGGGAACAATAAAGAGAGAGTGATGTAGTGAGGGGTAATGAGGGAGGTATAAATGAGGTGGAGAGAGATTTTGAGAGATGGGTAGTGAGGAAGGGACACACACACACACACACACACACACACACACACACACACACATAAAGATAGAGAGAGAAGGGGGAAAGACATACACACATACAAATAGAGATAGTGAGAGATGGAAATACAAAGGCAAGGAGGGATAGTGAGTAAGGAATAGAGGGATAGTGAGTAAGGCACATGTGTATCCATAGATGTCAAAAAATATTATTTAGGGATCGAGTCTTGGATTTCCTCTCTTAACCATGTTGAGGCCTTAATACACATATCTAATGCTCAAAACCTCTTAAAGGCACGTGCATATTTTCTTGGAGACCAAGCATACCTTGAGTACGTCATCTATCGTGCTTCAAGGAATTGTTCATTACATTGGGTGCCTAGAATATTCCATTATGGCCTAAGGAATGAGCATATTTCATAAATCATGTCCCAAACATCCCATACCTACTGCTCGAAACCACCTAATTCTACTAACATCCATATTCATAGTCCAATATATCTATGACATGCCATGTGTGATTTTTTAAGGCATAATTCATATCCCTAGATGCCTAGAATATTTAGTTAGGGCCTAAGGCCATAGTTTCCTCCCCTTACAATGTCCATGGCCTTCATATGGATACCTAGTGCTCAAGAAATGATGATGGCATGCATATCCCAATTAAAATTCAAATGATTCACTTTCAATGTCATGTGTGGTGGTTGGAGGCATCAATTTTGTCCCTAAATGCTTAAAAACTTCCTTGAGGCCTAAGGACCAAGTGTTTCCCCCTACCAATGTGAAGGTGCCTAATATTTGTACTTAGTGCTAAAAATGTTCTAATGGAACTATTATCCCCATTTCAAGGTAAATGAAACCATGGAAGGATCTATTGAGGTTGTTCAACACATCATTCTTGGCTCTAGATGGATAGATGCATCTTCTAGGGGATAATGCCTAGGTTTCCTCCCTTATTGTGTCTAAGTTCCCAAGACACATAAATAGTACTTATAAACCCCTAATGGTTCCCATATCCCCATTCAATACAGAACTATCAATATGAGAGGTCATATATGGTGATTCAAGGTGTCGTTCATGGACCTTGAGCCGTTAAAGCTGGTTTACAACTTAAAATTAAAGCTTTATTTACCAGCCATGACTAACACCTTATCCTCCATATCTAATGATAAAAAAATCCTAGCCATGCCCATATGCCAACTTAAAGGTTGAGGATACCCTTAAGAGATCATGTGTGTTTGTTTAAGGTGTTGTTCTTGGCCCTATATGTCTATAGGATTCCTTTCTGGCCTAAGGACCAGGTTTCCTCCCTTAACGATGTCTACGTATATGTTTCTAGTGCTAAGAGAATTCTAATGCACTGTATATTCTCTCTTATAAGCAAAATATCACATATAGAGGTCCTATGTGCACGTTCGATGCCTTGTTCATGGACCTCAAGCCCTAAAAGCTACCTTTAAGACATAATTCTTGAGTTTCCTCCCTCAAGGATGCTCAAGGGAATATGACCCCTACTTAGTTGTTAAAACCTCCTAATGGTGTCCATATTACAACACAAATAAAAATTATGCTCTTGGGAGGTTAGGCATGGTTGTTTGTGATGTTGTTCTTGATAATGCTAAAATATTACTATAGGTACTAAGCCTTGATGATGCAAGCTATTGTTTTTATTCATTTCCCTAGCCATGCACTAAGACTATTTTTGTGGTTCTCCATAACACATGCATGTTTTGCTTCTCTAAAACACGTGCGTGTTTTGCTTCTCCAAAACCCGTGCACTTTTTGCTTCTCCATAATGCATACACGTTTTGTAAATAAAACGCATGCGCATTTTTCCTAGCGTAACCTACGTGTCATGTGACATCTGAGGCTCAAGATTAACCAAACCAAGAATTACATATCATGAGCGCATTGTGTTTTTATGTATCATGAGCATGTTTTAAAAATGTAGGATTGCATCTGTTACGGAGGGAAATTCCTATGGCTTGGGGTACCACAACAGACAGCTTGACTACAGAAATCAATATTTTCCAATATGCAATAGAAAGTAAATGTGTAACACAAAAGGATCAGACCTCATACCTTATTCTGGACGGTTGAAGTAGATCCCCATTGAGATTTCCAACTTTAGCTTGAATTGATAAATTACTTCCTCAACAACAAGTAAACAAGACAAGCATACTATATATCATGGTGTTGGATCTATTCTAGCATATATAATCAACAATGTATAAGCATTTGAAATAATCCCATGGATAAAATATTCATTCAAGCACACATTATTGGATAGGAAAATATATTTCTATTAATATAAATCAGAGATTACAATAGATACAACCTCTGGCGGCACGTCTGCGAACCGGAGAAACTGAATCCCCCACTTGGGCCTCCACCACCTCAATCCTCCATCTCTCGATAGCAAGCTCACAATCAAAAGGCAATCTTGGGAAGAACACAAAAGTGCTCCAAGAGACAAAGGGATGCAGACTCAAGCATAAGTTCCAGCATCAATGGACTATAGTTTCTTTGCTCTCAATTCTCTCATTTGCCTTCAATGTACCATAGAGTTCCTTATATAGCTTCTCAAAGGGGTAATGAAAGGTCGAATCCAAGCGATCTCAAGGCATAGGGAAGGCCAGGAGTCAAGTGAGTCTGATCCATGTTAAAGAAAACTCCAAAAGGATTTGGATTTTGTACACATCCCGATGTACATAATTTTAGGGGTCAAACCCGCGTATATATGCGATTAAGGGCTCAAAAGTCGCAGGTATCATTTTTCACATGTTTTTAGGGATGATCAATGGAACATCAAATGACAAAAAATGGTCCATGGGGTCTAAGGAGTCTACAACAGGATAGGGGAAGGCCATACAAAGTGTGACTCACCTAGAGTGGTAAAACCAGCTATAACAAATGCCCCCTAATGTGTGAGGTCAGAGAGGTCATACGATGGCCAAAATACATTATAAGTCGATCCTAGAAGTGGTGTGATGATGGATCCCAAATGGCAGACTAGCCACCCAATCAACATAGTACAATAATACAACTCTGCACATAACTGCAAATACATATAGCAGTCACGGATACATAAGAGTACAATGGCCATGAATAGGCATGATACAAGATATCACATAAGTGGTCATCGCCACATACAATATACATAGATCAGAATCTCCATGATGAAGATATACAAGGGACCATGATCTCCATAATGGCTGAAGTTATATAACAGATCAAGATCTCCATAATGGCTGGAAATGTCTAACATATACTAAAATCAAGTCACAAGAGTTGAAATCTCATGAACAATGGCACGATCAAGGAGGTAGCATATAAGAGATGCCACCAATCTGGAAAGTATTCTACACAAACCACTACGAGTACATGTCCTACTATGTGAATAGAGGTGTCAAGGTCGAACATAATAGTCCATCATCTGATTACCAGTCATTGATGTATACCATTAACAGACACGAGATCACCCACTGATAATGAAAATGGGAATCAAGGTAGTAGAGTGCAAACTAACAAGTGTGAATAAATGTGTTTAGGTCAAACACTTAAGAGGATCCATTGATCAGGGGACATTAATGTATTCCCAAAGACTATCGATGGAAAGAGAACCTGCCATTGATGACTGCAAGTCTCAAGGCACTCAAACTGACTTTAGATTCCAATCCCAAAATAAATGATCTGAAGTCGATGGGATGAAATCCACTGGAAGGAGGGCATTAAGGAATCCCCCATCATCCAACATGAGGTACTCAACAAAGCTGTATAATGTGGAAGGACTAGATCATAAGGTGCACAAACCAGTAACTGTACCGAGAATGGCCGACATGCAAAATCAAGATAACTGAGGAATGGCCAACTCAGGCTTCAACTTCCTTTGAACAAGAGCATAACGGCATATGGTGACTAAATCAAGGAAGCATAGACTCGATATACAAACTGGGACATCTCTGCGACACAGGAGGCATCGACAGAGGATCCATAGGGACTGGAAGCTTAACCAGTCAGTGGAGATAAACTCAGATAAACAAGTACAGCTCCTAAAGTCAAACTATAAATCCAACCAATGGATGTGATATACAGTGCTCTGTTCAAAGGCGACTTGAATCGACAACTACCACAGATAACATCTTTCCTTGTCCGGATTTTTGGTTTTTTTATTTTTTTTGGACTTTTTCAGTTATTTAAAAAGCTTGAAAAAGAATAAAATTGCTTTATAGTTACAAACTAGGAGGAGATAAGTGTCATAAGGGAAAACAAACTAGTTCCAAGTAGTGGAACATACCTATGCTCAATGGAAGGATACATGTGTAGGATATCGACACTCAGGGGAAAATCCCCTCCTGGTAAAAAGGGAAACAAGTTGCGAAGGATATAAAAAATGGCTCTGCATGGCTAGACATGAGACAAGCTCGGGCTATATGGCTGAAGCGCAATGTCAGGGAAGCCAGCATAAATCTCAATAAGGTAGGAAAATCTCATGATAAGGCATTCACAACTTGACATGAGGGAGTCCTAACGAAAATAGGCCAGCAAAAGATCAAGAGGAGTATGAGGCTCTTGCGAAATGTCATGGCAATACTATACAACAGACTCCCACACCCTAAAGGAGAAAACATCAGCATGGGCACCAAATTCAAATAAGGTGCTAACTAGGGTACCCATGTAAGGTGAATCTCTACCACTCATATCATGCCACTTCTAAAATAGCAAGAAGGTTTCGTGACATAATAGAGTGGGTTCGTACCTAAGGTCATGATGAGATGGTCATAAGGTCATGCAAAATGCAAGTGGTGATGAAACCTAACCTATATGCTAGTTTAGACATGATACCTGAGATTGGCATGAATGGGTTAATCCAACGGCTGAAACGACACTGAAAAAGGTCCTCTACATCATGAATTATGTCAAAAACGGTCCAAAAATGGTTAGAAAATGTCAAAACTATAGGAAAGGGGGTAAAAATTTTCAAATATTTGAAAATTTTCTATAAATAGTAAACAATTCAAACTATTATAAAACATTTGAAACTTTTACCCATTTGAGCTCAAATTTTCCACAGCGAATTCCAGGAGATCCAGTCGGCGGAATCCACTACCGTTTCTTCCAGGTATTAATCCATGCTCTTCTCTTTCATTTTGATGCAATCTTTATCAAATTCCATGGTCAATTAAGCTTTCTAGGCCAAACTAAAAAGGGAACTGCGGCCCACACAAAAATCGAGGGTTTTTCTGTGTATAGGGCTAGATATACGCGGAAAATGCCCCCAAACCCGCGTACATACGTGGCTGTTTTGGAAACAATCACGTATGAGGCCACGCATAAGGTTTTTTCAATAATCTAATGGGAAAATTAGCAATTTCTTGTGCAGGTGGGTCCTATAGTGGATAGAGCATGAACATGGTGAGGTAGAGGAAGCAGTAAGGGCCAATCTAATGGCTCAACAAGCTCTATGTGCATGTGGACTCTACAAGTTTTGGTGTCTTGTGGTTTGAGGGCCAAACCAAGACTATTATAGATGCTAGTGGATTACTGGGATCCAAACTCGGAGTCCTTTTAAATACATGGGATGTCCCTCACTATAGAGGTGGAGGACATATACTTCATTACAAGGCTTTCTAGACGAGGGGAAGTAGTGAACCTTCGTTCTCACGGTGTGCCAGGAGGTGGCCTGACTATCGACGAGTACATTGTGGTGTATTTCTATCTAGACATAGAGAAGGTGGGGAGTTAGGTCCCTACCAACGCTATATAGGTGCTGGGCCTAAAGGCCATACTATTGACATTGGGCAGGATAGCAGGCTTGGCATCACTCCACCAGGCCTCGCGGCCTCTGATGTTCTATGCAGTGGAGTGCATGAGACCCACGATTTATGACTGGAGCACTACACTACTGAGCAACATGAAACATCAACTCAATGAGTGTAAGGCATGCAGAGTGTGGAACTTCGGGTTCAGCAGTATATTCAGCACATTTTTCTTCGAGCGTGTTCTAGGATTGAGCCCCAGAGTGGACGTTCCTCTTCACAAGGTTTGAGATTTGACCCAACGGCATTGGGCATATTCGATGCATAGACTGGGGGAAGGTAGGGTGGCCAACACCTATCCAGCTAACTTCTTTCCATGGTGGCGACGACAGATAGTTTCCATTGATGACTACCCCTATGCGGGGATAGATTTCTGGGGGGACTTGGACATACTGTTACCACCAGGATCGGCATATGACGATATAGGTAACGAATCTCGACCCTATCTTTTTAAAAATTTTTGAGTTATTTTTTTTTTTTGTGTTTTCCGATTATATGGAATCAAAAGACATATTTTTGCGTGACAATACATAGTGACATCTACCATTTCTGAGTAGATGTGGGACCATGGTGGCCAGAAGGCTTCCCTCGTCACAGATGGAGGGGAAGAGGAGATGATATCATGGGTGTGGATGCGGAGCGGACACTCCAGAGCATTCATACCAATTTTATGAGGTTGACACATAGGGTTCCCATGGCGCAAGTTGAGGACTTTCCTGAGGCTATGTAGCGCCAGGTGGTGGGTGTACCACGCGCATGGGTGCGATTATTCCGACGGCTAGCTAGAGCCGTAGTGACCTTCCATGATCACAACCCTCCTCCTCCTACATAGGATTAGATACCTAGGAGTCTATACATTTTGTATTACCGTGTATTATATGTTGGTGGCTCGAGAGCCCCAATTTTGTATCATGACACTATGTACTATCACATTTTGGATGTTTATATAAAAAGTTTTATGGTGATCGGTTTATTTATTTACACATGTAAAAATTGTGTTTGTGATGAATTTACTGTGAATGAAACAAATTCCAATCTAACACCTAGTTAGCATATGAGTCAGCAACTTTATTATTAATTCTTGGAATGTGTATATATGTTATATTGTCAAATTGTCATTCTAATAATCTCACACATAAGAATCTTCTCAATAACGTCGGATCTCTAACATGGTACAAACCATTCAGCTGTGACACTACTAACTCTGAATCAAGATGTACCTCAAGAGAGAGAACACCATGTGAAATGGCATCCCGTAGAAGCTCAATAACGACACTATATTCGGAAACATTGTTGGAAGATGTCCATAGACATACACCTCCTGAAGATAGTACCTAACCCATAGGAGTATAAATCACCCAAGAAGTAGAGGCTGAGTGTTGAGTGTGATGGCTTGCACCATCCACGAATCCTATGTAGGTGGAAGATTCCATTGACATCTTCCAAAAGAAACAGAAACTAATCACAAACTCGATCACGATAAGAAAAAGACCTAACTATGCAAAACTATACACTAATATACAATAAGCATCCTTGGCTAAAAATCATGCATAGTACTTCTTGAGATAGAGCCCATTTTTAGGCTCCGCCAAGGCCATTCCTTCGTAATCCACTAACTCATAAGCACCCTTCTCTAACACACATTTGACCATGTAAGGAACCTGCCACATAGGATTAAATTTCCCTGCCCCCAAGGGTTCTTTCGGTTGATCCCACAAAAGGACCAAGTCTCCCTCACTAAACCTCCTTAGACGGACAAACTTATCGTACTTGACCTTTACATGACAATTATTGACTTCTAGAGCCACCAAGGCATCCCAACGCTGCTCATCAAGTTGCTCAAGGTGGACCAAATGCTTCACCAATGGTGAAGTGTCTGGTAAGAGTTCTACAGCTAGCTTCAAAGAAGGAATCTCACATTCAACCAACAATATCGACTCCACTCCATGTACAAGTTGATATGGAGAAAAACTGATGGCAGTCTTAACAGCGGTTCGATATGCCCACAAAGCAGGATATAACATGATGTGCCAATTATTCTTGATTTGTGCGATGGTTCATTAGAGAATGAATTTGAGTGATTTATTCACTGCTTCTACCTGTCCATTCTCTTGAAGGTAGTAAGAGGAGGAATTCTCTTGCTTGTACCCTAAATTTGATGCCAACTCTTCCATCATACGGTTCTGAAAGTGCGAACCATGGTCAATGACAAGCTCTTTCAGAATCCTGAACCGAGTAATAATTTGGTTTAATACGAAGTGGGCAGCTGTCTCACCGTTGGATTTAACTGTAGGCATAGCCTCAACCCATTTCGTGAAGTAATCAACAACCACTATAATATGATGGTGCCCCTCAGTCGAAGCTGGGGTTCAATCCATAAAATCAAGCCCCCACTTAGTGAAGGGATCGACGGTGATAATGGGATGTAACAGGGAAGGTTTCGAGTGCATATTACATGCGAACACCTGGCAAGGATGACACCTCTTGACCGCATCAACACAATCCTTAAAGATCAACGACCAGAAATAACCCGCTCTTAAGATATTTTGAGCTGTAGAAAGCCCAGATAAATGGCCACCACATGCCCCTCCATGGCAATCATTGAGCACTACCTCAGCCTCTTCATGAGTTAAACAACGTTGTAAAATGGAATCTACCCCACGGTGGTACAAAGTGTTATCCACTATGAGGTAGTTCTTAGATACGTGACATAATCGTCGTCGTTCATCTCGTGAGAGGTGAGTAGGGTCTTCAATGTTTGTAAATATATTATGATATCCCCATACCATGGGTCTAAAGTTGAGATTAAGAAGATGTGTTCATCGACAAACGTATCTTCACAAACCAACTTCTAATTTTTGCTCTGTAAATCCGATATAAGATCTCTAAAAATTAAAGACTTCTTCGATTTTGCCGAAACAAACTCGAGATTGAATTCTTGCAGAATGACAATCCATTTAATATATTTTCTCCCAATCATCCTTCGAGTGAGGATGAATTGAAATGGATTAACATGGGCTGCAACCAAGGTCTGGCAAAGGAGAATATAATGTCTCAACCGCTGAACCCCATGTACGGTAGCTAAAGCAAGCTTCTCGACATGAGAATAATGAATCTCTGTGTCAATAAGGTTCTAGCTCAGATAGTATATGACATGCTCATGGAGCTCCTCATCCTCTTGAACCAAAACCATACCAATTGTCTCCATGGACGCAGCCACATAAAGTAGGAAATCACGGCTATAGTCCGGGGGACTAATCACCAGGGCTGATGCTAGGGCTTGCTTGAGTGCATCAAAGGACCCCTGGCCTCGCTCATCCCAACAAAAAGGGGTGTCCTTCTTCAATAGATGCATGAATTCTCTAGTCAAATAGGCAAAGTTGACAACAAATCTTTGTAAGAAGTTTGCCATGCCTTGAAAACATTGAAGATGACGAATATTCTTCGGGGGAGACAACTGAAGTATTTCCTCAACCTTCAAAGGGTCGACTCTTATACCCTCTTTAAAAATGATGAATCCTAACAAACGACCTGACTTCACACAAAACATGCACTTATGAGGATTTAATCTACCCAAATAGTGCCGCCATCTTTCGAATAC
Organism: Pseudotsuga menziesii; assembly: GCA_001517045.1. Classification (NCBI taxonomy): domain Eukaryota; kingdom Viridiplantae; phylum Streptophyta; class Pinopsida; order Pinales; family Pinaceae; genus Pseudotsuga; species Pseudotsuga menziesii. Next base: position 87,144 of record LPNX010860222.1, read on the forward strand.
CAATCTCAAGTGATAGGGATGATGCATTCTCATACGAGAATGAGCAGCAAGGTCATCCAAAAATACTTCGATAATTGACTTGAGATCGTGGAAGATCAAGGTCATTACCCACTGAAATGTAGCTCTGGCATTTTTTAAGGCCGAAAGGCATTTTTTGATATGCAAAAGTTCCCCAAGAACAAATAAATGCAGTCTTATGTTGGTCCTCAGGTTTAATCTGTATCTGATTATATCCGAAAAAGCCGTCTATAAAGGAAAAAACCTCGCTACCCGCACACTCATCAAAAATATGATCAATAAATGGTGTGGGGAAATTTTCCTTAGGACAGGCACGATTCAAATCGTGCAAATCAGTACATATGCGGATCACTCCCTGCTGCTTATGCACCAGAACAGGGTTTGAAACCCACTCCGTCAAGGGAACGGGATAGATGAAACCACCTTTCAACAGCTTCTCTATCTCTGCCTTAATCGCGGGTGATTTCCTAGGATTCACTGCCCCCAAGCGTTGTCGAATAGGCTTAGCGTTGGGGTAAGTCTTAATCTCGTGTTCGACAATACGAGGGTTGATACCTGGCATTTCGTCGTATGACCAAGAAAAAATATCATGGAATTATTTAAATAGCTTGGTGTATTCTAGAATCTCAGCATGGGAACATTCCTCCCCAATATAAACATTCTCTATTCTTCCAGGATCGCGAGAGATGTTGATAGGAATCATTGAAGATATGTTTTCCATGTTTCCATTAGCCATCTGAATAGGAGAGCTTAATGGAACCATAGGACTACCAACTCTCTCACTAAGAACTGCCCTAAAATCCTCACGCTCCAAGCGGTCAAGCTCGGGAAGAAAGTATGATCTATGATGGATTTCTTCCCATGGTGGCTCAACTCCCGACATAGCCTAAATAATCGCTTCATCTGAAGGGAAAACTGTATCAAGGTAGTTGTGCACGTGAGAAGACTATACTGCCCATGCGGGCAGCACATAAGGGTCCTCCTCCTCCATCCACGAAGAGGAAGGACTAGGATCTGCAACACACTTGATATTAGCTTGATAGGCTATCATAGTTACAGGTAACAACACGTCCGTCACGATGGGCTCACTCAGAGTACTCGGTGTAGGAAGAATCCAAGGATCTTCCATATGATTCGTGTGAAAATATACCGATCTCATAGATGTCTAAGCCTCACTGGAACTAGAACCTATCATAAGGATCAATGTAGGAAAACTAAAGCTTCCCATGAGGGATGGATACATGCCTACACCCACACTCCCAGTTGCCGGCTGAGAGTGTTCAACGATCGACATCGAAGCTCCCGAAGATGTAGTAATAGACGAATTATTGAATGTCATTTGATCAATCTTTACAATCTTCCCCTTATGTGGAAAGCATACAACATAGAATAGGGAAGAAGCAATGGCTTGCATACTATACATCCAATTCTTACCCAGCAAGAGATTGTAGTCAAGGGGCGCATCAACCACCTCGATCTCTATGGCAATGGTCTTCCCTCCCAAATGGAATTTAAGGGAAGGAAGGATTTCGTGTGGTCTAAAAGATCTCCCATCGAACGTAGTTAACATTGTCGCTGATTTAGACAGCTCAGGGGAACCCAGACCCTTCCAACATGATAAAGACATCACAGAAGCGGTAGCGCCTTCATCAATCACAGTGCACTTGATGGTCATATTAAGACATTCTACATGAATCAAAAGAGACACATAGTAAGGAAAGTGAGACTGAAGTCCTGCGGTTCCAAATTTAATCATGGAGGAAGAATCATCATCATTCACACCAAGGGCAGAAAGCAATGCCTTCCTTTGTGAATGACAACTCTAAAGCACTTCCAATGCGGACATCGCACAAGGAGTATGGCCCAAATCCTCAACAACTAAATAGTTCTGGGAAGCTCGGGCATTTGGATTGTGCCCCAAATGCTTAAGGACTCCCTTCGGAATGTGAGCTGTAGCTTCAGGATTATCCATAGGTTTCTCAATACGCAAAGTGGACCTTGGTGGATCAGGCTCTTTGCTTGGGCTTGGTTGTGATGAACCATAATCTTTCACATGGGTCACAACTTTCATAGCACGTACCATGTTAATGCAACCATGACCACTACCCTCCAGTAGATCCTAAGCACCACCAGACTGGTCATGGGACCTCAAGTTCATATTTTGAGGTAAAGGGTTAGTTAGCACAGCTGGGCCCTGTCCCAAGAACCTCGAGGCTTCCTCAATACGAGGGCACAAGTAAGTGAGGTGATCATCCTTACATAGCTTGTAAGGGAACTTAACCTTACATTTAGCTTTCTTGTCCCCCCTAGTATTACGGCCGTTCTTGTCATTACTATTAGCATTCTCATTCTTATTCCCACCCTTACAATTATTTTTACCTTTTTTTCTATTCCGTATGGGCTGCTGGTTACCCTTCTGGTCTGACGATTGCACTGAAAGTACACTCACCGTTTGGGCGGGTTGAGACGAATCCATAGCTTGTCTCAAAGCAAATTGGTTGATTGATAATTGACTAACTTGTTTTGCAACCGAATCCACAGGTTTCACACTTGCATAACCCACAATGCCATCGGCATGTGGTCCAGGTTTGATTTTGGGATCAAAACTAGAACGTGGAGCATTGGGAATAATCTCATTAAACAAACCGGACTAAGCATAAATCAAGTCTAGTTCCTACGCCCTAAAAATCACTTGTTCCTCATTCTACACTCTGGATGTAGAAACATCCTTCGCTATATATGGCAATAACAACTTGAGGAACCACTTGAGGAGGAATTCTGGTGGTATAAAGGCTTTAATTAACCTCTTCTGTCTACACCACTCTTGAATATGATCCAAGATAGGTGTGGCTTTATCTTGCCAAAATGTCGACAAGAGTTTAGTACCAACGTCATAACGCACTGGTAGCTGGAATTGGTTAAGAAAATTCATCGCAAGGTCGTCAAACAAATCAAATGCTCCCCTAGGCAGCTCTATATACCATTTCATGGTAGACCCTGTAAGGGTGCATTTAAATAGTCATAAACGGATGGAACATGATGTAAGGAATTCGAAGAGAACCATAGGTGAAAGGTAGTAACGTGTTCGCTCGGATCCTATCCCAGTTTGGCCTCAAACTTAGGTATGTCTGAGGGAATCTTAGTAGGGACAGCCGGTCAAGTCGGGTCATGAGCTATAGGATTGTTCATCAATCTTGAAAAGTCAGCAAGATTCAGTGTCACGAGGAAGGGGAGCCTAGGATGATGAGGTGGATGGACCGCTCCCTGATAGGTCTGATTCATATAGGTCTGATTACCACCATGGCCTTGGCCATAGTGCCCTCCTCCCATATGAACCGTATAGGGTGGCATGGAAGCACCATAGTGTGGTGGACCTTGAATATTGCGAGCTACAAAGCTGTAATTAGGAGAGTAAGTAGGTTGTTGATACCCTCCCCCATAAGGTGAAGAAGCTTTTCCATACTGTGTCCCGTAATAGGGCCCATAAGTCATCGCCTGATATGTCCCATGAGACACTCCAGAAGTAGGAACATACGTTCCGGAAGTAGGAATATACATTCTGAAAGTAGGAATGTGGCCTCTAGAAGTATGAGCATGACCTCCCGAAACAATGGGCGGTACATGAAGCTGAGACACAACAAGTCTAGTAACTGTAGTACGGACATGACTCGTAGCAATGTTTCGGCCCAAAGGACCATGTGAATAAGGTGGAGGGTGAACATTTGAAGAAGTAGGGATAGAGGAAGGAGGGACTTGAGTAATAATGTACATACTATTCCCTATAGTCACTCGTCTCGGTTATGGTATCCTAATAGGGTCACTAACCCTAGACCTAGGAGGAATATGTGATGTAACTTCCACCACTGAGATGGAAGGTGCAATGTGACTAGTGCTCCCAAACCTCTCTGAATGGTATGGAATGAGAGTGCACCCATGCATAGTGTTAGGCTCAAACTCAGATTCAACATGACATGCCAAATCATGTGTAGGAAAACCAGACATACCATAACTACCATAGCTAGTGCATGTGGGTTCAAAATGAGTCTCGGCATCCTCCGACATTCCATATTGGTAATGCATCAATGGGGAATCAACCCTAGAGTGAGTAGGTCTATCATGAAAGGTTACTATCTCAGAAATCATAGGACCTAACTCAACTAAGTCTGGTGAAGGATCGTAGGTAGGAGTAAACTCCCCATCATCTACACGAATGGGAGAAGGTGGTTCAGGAATACTTTCCATATGGTCTCCCATGGTGTGTGAATCAATGTGCAAAGTAGTCCGCCTGGACTATCTAGGTCTCTCTCCCAAAGGAGGAGGAGAAGTAGAAGGTGAAGGTCCTGCTAAATGATGAGCACAGCGAGGAGCCGCACCCAAATCCACAATGACTCAAAAAATAGAAAAGACTCTCTATTTACACAAACCCTAGGAAAGCTATCGTGCACAGAGAAATCACTAATAAAATCTAAATCCAAATGCAAGCAATAAAGGGCAGGATAAGTGAGCTCCTGAATGAAGTAGGTATGTCTCACCTAGGAGAGGCTTGAGACTCCCATACACAACAAGCAGAGGTACGCAACCAATTATTGTGGCCCTCAGCTACAACGCGTAAAGCGACTGTGTTGTCTGACCCCAACTTGGCCGAGACACCCGCAGAATAACCCTTGCAAAGTACCCCCTCGATATCCTAGGTAAGGCCACTAAGGTCAACTCAATATAATCAATGTTCAGGAAGACAGTCGCAGGCGGTATTGACCATATGGGCAGGGTAGCAAAGCCCAAAACTCTCGAAAGATCCCCTAGATAAGAATACAATCCTGGAAATATCTCTGATGCTACTAAGTTATGACTAGGGGTCATCCCAATCAATAACTGCTCACACTGCCTCGTGCTTAACTCCCTTTTGAGAGGACGATCTTGAGAAACACTGGTTATACCAAGGATTTCACACACTCACCTGGACAGACACATAGATGTTATTGTTTAGTGGTCTTGGAGAATTTCCTCACAATGAACTATTCCATGACCCTAAAACCTAAGCTTGTTGGTGCACCTTAGAAAATAAAAGAGTGTAATTCATTTTAATTTAGTATTGTTTTTAATTGGCTTTATTACTCAAAATAGGGATATGGTTGTGCAACTAAAGGTGTTATGACACAACATGAAGTAAAATGCACACCTAACAATCAATGCAAATACATTGTGTCCATGAAAACAAGGTATGCTACTATGTGAAATGCACAATTTTTCTTCAAAATGATGAATGCAACCTTTCCTATATGAAATCCTAACTAATACTCCAAAGAAAATCTAGTGCAAGTACAATGCAAAATGCAAAATGCAATTCATGATGATAAGCAAATGCTTTTGGATTTTTTGAAATAAAATGAGATACAAAAAGCAAAAGAATGATTCTATGACCCCTAGACTCTGCAAACAACACTCAAGCAAAGAACTAAGGTGAAAGAACTCTAATGTACTAATCCCAAACAAAAAATTGAAAATGCCATGACAAGAACTAAAAGGAAAAACTAAGGGCATACATGACTGTTTGCAGTAAACCTGTGTGTATACGCGGAAATCGCAGAGAAAACCATGTGTATATGCGACTGTGAGTTAAAAAATCACGTACAGGAAGAAAGGTGCATAAAATCAAGGCAAACAAACAAGCTGAGACAAAATTCACACCAATCAGACGGCCCCCAGACATACATGCCCCCAGACCCGACACAGAAACAAGAGACAAATAGCAATTCAAATTCATTGAATGTTGATAGAACACCCCCCAGAGGACAACTACTAGGAACTCCCCAACGGAGTCACAAATTCTGTTACGGAGATAAATTCCTATGGCTTGGGGTACCACAATAGACAGCTTGACTCCATAAATCAATCTTTTCCAATATGTAATAGAAAGTAAATGTCTAACACTAAAGGATCAGACCTCATACCTTATTTCGGACGGTTAACGTAGATCCCCGTTGAGCTTTCCAACTTTAGCTTGAATTAATAAATTACTTCCTCAACAACAAGTAAACAAGACAAGCATACTATATATCATGGTGTTAGATCTATTCTAGCATATATAATCAACAATGTATAAGCATTTGAAATAATCACATGGATAAAATATTCATTCAAACACACATTATTGGACAGGAAAAGACATTTCTATTAATATAAATCAAAGATTACAATAGATAGAACCTCTGATGGCATGTCTGCGAACCGGGGAAACTGAATCCCACACTTGGGCCTACACCACCTCAATCCTCCATCTCTCGATAGCAAGCTCACAAGTAAAAGGAAAGCTTGGGAAGAACACAAAAGTGCTCCAAGGGACAAAGGGATGCAGACTCAAGCATAAGTTCCGGCAACAATGGTCTATAGTTTCTTTGCTCTCAATTCTCTCATATAATTTCAATGTACCATAGAGTTCCTTATATAGCTTTTCAAAGGGGTAATGAAAGGTCGAATCTGAGCGATCTCAAGGCATAGGGAAGGCCAAGAGTTAAGTGAGTCGTATCCATGTCAAAGAAAACACCAAAAGGATTTGAATTTTGTACACATCCCGATGCACACGGTTTTAGAGGTCAAACCAACGTATATACGCGATTAAGGGCTTAAAAGTCGCATGTATCATTTTTCACATGTTTTTAGGGATGATCAAGGGAACATCAAAGGACAAAAAATGGTCCATGGGGTCTAAGGAATCTGCAGCAGGATAGGGGAAGGCCATACAAAATGTGATTCACCTAGAGTGTTAAAATTAGCTATAACAGCATCTAAAAGGTCTCTCAACTTCTTGCACACACCCAAATTTGAATGGAAAGTCATCGTGACAAAAGGGTTAAGGTACCACACTAGGAGAGGGAAGCGTCATCATAAGTACCAACAAGCTTCAACATAAGATCAAAGGTCAACAAGAGTGGTCATAACAAAGTGGGAATACAACCCTTTCATCCACAAGACCAATATGTTACCTTAGGAATGTGATTTAACATCTCCCCCATACTAGGTTGTAGAGCACCTCACTACTTTAGATACAATAAATATGCTACATCTTCTTTTTTCATACAACTTCCTCTAATTTTAATATTGCAATAATTATGCAACATCTTCTTTTTTTCCATACAACTTGCTATAGTTTTAATATTAACATATAGTTAGATACTTCATTATCTCTTTAAAAGACTTTAAAACATAAAATATGTTTTTATATTATTTTTTATTTTATAAATTATTCTACAATAACATCACCAAATAATCTTTACAGGCAATATTGACATATAATTGAATGCTTCATTATCTCTTTAAAAAATTTTAAAGAATAAAATCTATTTTTATATTATTTTTTATTTTATAAAATATTCTACAATAACATCACCCAATAGTATTTACACACACTAAAATCAAATATATTGTTATGGACGTGAAAGATACCCAATTTGAAATATGAAGGTCACTAAGGTTGATCAAGTTGTGGGGACCACAGCCACGAGGATCCGCAAGACCTTCAATCATGTCCAGGTTAGCCATAGCAAACATAATAATATAATGGGTCGGTCAACTACAACTTTAGATAAGTTACAACAACAGATAACAAGAATAAAGTACCCTACCTACTCAACTAGAAGCAAAACTATAGACATGTCACTCACTAGAGCATGAAATACACCAATTTATTGAATAAATGTCCTCATGAACAAAAACGGAATTGGTCTCTCTCCGCAAGACCTTCAATCATGTCCAGGTTAGCTATAGCAAACATAATAATATAATGGGTCGGTCAACTACAACTTTAGATAAGTTACAACAACAGATAACAAGAATAAAGTACCCTACCTACTCAACTAGAAGCAAAACTATAGACTTGTCACTCACTAGAGCATGAAATACACCAATTTATTGAATAAATGTCCTCATGAACAAAAAAGGAATTGGTCTCTCTTCAACCTGCTCAAATAGATAATACTTGGAAGAATTTTATTCCTCCACATGCAATACAATTATAAATGGACAAAAAGAAAAAAACAATTGGGTATAACGGTGACTCATGTATGACTGCATGGGTTAAGGATGCCATATTTAGCTAGTCCTTTGGGGAACAAAACCCTTTGCTTAAATCCTATAGAACATGCATCTATAACATCTTAGTAAATACACATATTAGGGTTTGGAGCATAAAAATTAAATTTTTGTACTTCAATGCATACATTTCTAACAGAATACCAAAAACAAAAATAGTACAACTATGACAATGCAAGATAATGTAGAAACATAATTTCATTGCTTTGAAATTAACTCTCGCAAAGGTCCCTATGTTAAATTTGAAGCTTCCAAGGACAATCAATAACATTAGTAGTAATAAATTAATAAACATGTTAAACTAGCACAGGTAAAGGAGAAAACAATGTGGTTTATACCTTCCTTTATATACTGAACTATATATTACGGTCTGACTTTCTCTCTTAGGAGACAAGTCACTAACGAAATAATGGAAATACTTGAGAGAGAGAGAGAGAGAGAGAGAGAGAGAGAGAGAGAGAGGTAGATGTAGGGAAGAGTTGGAAAAATACAGACCACAAGGTATTAATCAAAACACTCTAGAAATGAGGATGAACTTTAAAACCCACTGCTCCAATAAATGACAGTCTTATAGGAAAGTCATGCATCAAACAAATAGAAGCTCCTTTCAAATGTGTAGAGACAGTCTTATCCCACACTATAGTACGTCCATCATACTGTGGCACACTTCCATACATAGTATCAATCTCAAGGAGGATGAAAAGGAGCACATAACAATAAAGGTAAGTCATCATTAAAAAAGGGTTAAGGTACCACACTAAGAGAGGGAGGTTCTAGAATAAGGACCAACAAGGTCCAACACAAGGTCAAAGGTCAGCAAGAGTGGTCCTAACAAAGTGGGAATACAACCCTTTCATACAAAACACATAGGTGTACAATCAAGGTGGGGAAATGACCCTTTTACCCACAAGACCAAGGGTCAAAAATTTTTCCTCTCTCTCAAGGTATATAGTCCATAGGTGTTCCGTACAATAACATTAAGTTTTATCATCACCATATAAGGAAGGTCCAAACTATGAAACAGTTCAAGTGTCTGCAATACAACATATATAACATAAATTTCATTTCTTTCAACTTAACACTCCCAAAGGTCCATGTGTTAAAGTTGTAGCATCGAAAGGACAATAAATAACAACAGTATTAATAAATTAATGAACAAGTTAAACAATCATACAGAAAGGAGAAAACCATGTGGTAACATATATAACATAATTTTCATTTCTCTGAATTTAACACTCCCAAAGGTCCTTGTGTTAAATTTGAAGCATCCAAGGACAATAAATAACAACAATAGTAATAAATTAATGAACATCTTAAATTAGCATACTTAAACTGGCAACCATGTCTCTAGTCACATAATCCTAAGTCACCCATTCGACAGTTCGAGACACATATATTTAAGAAAGAAAAGGAGGAAATAAAACTAATAAACACAACCATGGATTTTTATTTTTTTGCACTCAATATTGTTTGGAAATGGATAGCACATTGCTCTATACATAAGACCAAATATATATACCATCTTATAATCATTGTGAAGCAAAGGATGTCCATCTATGAAGAGAATCACGACATCCCTAACTCAATTATTTGCTACTGGAAATAAAAATGGGATCTAAGACTTGAGATTTCTAAAAAGATGTATTAAACATCTTATCCCACAGTGCTCAAGCACTTAGGTGAAAGTTAGATAGTTTCTACCTTTCTAGGACAACTTGATCCACAAAAGAAAAATATATCACAAGCAATATTGAAACCTAGGTGAAGAGGATAATAACTTATTTAAGGTCTCAATCAACAAAGCTAGACCTATCATAATCCATGTTAAACCCCCATCTACCAAGCAACCAGAGGAATCCAATCACTTTTATCTCAGTTTTTTTACATGTTAAAAAAAAATTACATGTAAGTTTGGGTTTAAGATGGATTAATGCGAATTTTAATTTTTTTATTTTATAAGCCTATGGATTTTCTTAATCACTTTTCATTTCATTATATTTTTTTTTATTACTTTTCATTTAGTTTTAATTTTGTTTGAATTTTGATTTTGTATTATTTGATAAATTAAGCTTACATGTTTTTCTCTCTCGATATATAATTTTTACTCGACATAGTGTAGTGCTACCTTAGTAATATGATAACATCTCCCCCATACTACGATTTAGAACACCTCACTACTCTAGATGCAATAAATATGCTACATCTTCTTTTTTCATACAACTTCCTTTAATGTTAATATTGACATATAGTACTAACTTATCACTTATTTCAATCAGATATAAAAAACTAGTTTTGGACCCTTGGGGAAATGAGGTGTAGTTTGCTCCAATTGCTATGAAATTCGACCCAATGGCCACAAATTCACAGTTAATGAACATTAAACCCATAATATAATTTAATGAAAGTCCATTCATACATAAATCATCAATATTTCATAAATCCATTAGAATCCATCAAGATTACAAGAGTTTACAACAAGGTAGTGGGGAAATGGCACTGTTTCTTCATTATTGAGCAATAATACATGATATTTATTGGCCTTTCGACCTGAGATATTTCTGAAATTAAAGAGCAGAGCATTTACATCAGAATAGAAAATGTTGGATTAAGAGAATCTCTCTCAAAGAGATGAATAGCTCATCAAGCGCGCCTCACTCCATAGAGCTGAAATATGGTGAGAAAACTTGAGTTGAAAGGAAGAACAAGATGAACTTGATCTCTCCACGAGTTGCTATATCTTGCACCTATAACTTATGACTCCATTGAATCTCCTTGAAATAGCTGAATGGCCTCTCCAAACACCAACTAGTATGGTAATCTTTCACCCTCGAAATTGGTTGAGGCATGAACTAGTCATCCACTAGCTCTCTCTTTTCATAACAACAATTTTTACAAATGATCAAAAGGGCCTTCTCATTGCTGATCCCTGCATTTTATAAACATTATTGGTCTTATAAGGTTCAAAATACATCCATAAACCAAAGTCAAGTCGAATTGGTGTGGTTGCTCATGCTATGCCATGTGGCCTCTCTCTTCACCTTCCCTCTTCTCCCAAATTCGAGTAGGAGCCTCTTGTCCTTCTCCAACTCCCATGAGAGAAATCTAAGATGCTCTATTCATGCCTGACATGTTGGATATGTCATATGTCAGCCTTCAGATCTGACTTATGTCATAACTGTCATAGAATCTTCATCATTAGTATCATAGATGTCATAAATGTAAGGGGAATCTAGCCAAGTATCCATGAAACTCCCATTTGGCTCTTCCTCTCCCCATGTAAGTTAAAATTCATCCCAAATTTTACCTATGAAGTATATGGACAAGTATGTTAACCTTATAATCCATCCAAAAACATTAGGCTTCCCATATATTCGAGATTGCAAGAGGAGGATTCCATTTAACATAGGAATTCTAGCTTGAGTGGGGCCCATAGTCTCCATGTGTCTCCATGTGTCTCCATTCTCCATAGTAATTTCATTTTTCGCTTGAATTTATTTAATTAAATCCATTAAATAAATATTTATTCCTTCTAATGTATAAACACCATTTATTAGCTCCGTTATCAACTTCCCAATGTTTGCACCGAACCTAGGGAACTAGTAGGATTGATGGAATTATCTTGCTATGCAATTATTTGAATGGGGACATCACAATGAGGTAGGGGGTTGAGGAGAAGGGATGAGTTGAAAACATAAGAGAGAGAGAGAGAGAGAGAGAGAGAGAGAGAGAGATGTGGCGAGTGTGAGAGATAATAAGATAGAGAGGGAGGAGGGTGGGTGAGGGAGGGATGGAGATAGAGTGAAGGAAAGAGATATTGAGGGAGAGATAGAAGGTGTGTGTGTGTGTGAGAGGGATGACGAGGGGATAGACACAAAGAGAGAAAGTGGAAGGTTCACACATGTAGAGAGAGAGAGAGAGAGAGAGAGAGAGAGAGAGAGAGAGATGGTGTCAAATACATTTGGTGGAGGGTTGAGAGATGGAGAGAGAGGAAGGTTGTGAAAGAGAGAAAAATGGAGAGGGAGGGTGAAAAGAGATAGGGAGGGAGGGATATATGGTGATTCAAGGTGTCGTTCATGGACCTTGAGCCCTAAAAGCTGGTTTACAACCTAAAATTAAATCTTTATTTACCAACAATGATTAACACCTTATCCTACATATCTAATGCTAAAAGGTTCCTAATCATGCCCATATCCCAACTTAAAGGTTGAGGATACCCTTAAGAGATTATGTGTGTTTGTTCAAGGTGTTGTTCTTGGCCTTATATGTCTATAGGATTCCTTTAGGGCCTAAGTACTAGGTTTTCTCCCTCAACCATATCTACGTATATGTTTCTAGTGCTAAGAGAATTCTAATGCACTATATATTCTCTCTTAGATGCAAAATATCACATACAGAGGTCCTATGTGCAGGCTCGATGCCTTGTTCATGGACCTCAAGCCATAAAAGATACATTTAGGACATCATTCTTGAGTTTCATCCATCAAGCATGCTCAAGGGACTATGACCCATACTTAGTTCTTAAAACCTCCTAATGGTGTCCATATTACAACACAAAGAAAAATAATGCTCTTGGGAGGTTAGGCATGGTTGTTTGAGATGTTGTTCTTGATGATGAAATATTATTATAGGTCCTAAGTATTGATGATGAAAACTATTGTTTTTATTCATTTCCCTAGCCATGCACTACAACAATTTTTTATGGTTCTCCATAACGAGTGCATGTTTTGCTTCTCGAAAATGTGTGCGTGTTTTGCTTCTCCAAAATGCGTGCACGTTTTGCTTCTCCATATTGCGTACACGTTTTGTAACTATAAACACATGCGCATTTTTTCTAGCCTAACCTACGTGTCATATGACATGTGAGGCTCGAAATTAATCAAACCAAGCATTACATAACATGAGCGCGTTGTTTTTCTATGTATCATGAGCGTGTTTCAAAAAAGTAGGATTGCATCTAAAAGGTCCCTCAACTTCTTGCACACACCCAAATGTGAATGAAAATTCATCATGACAAAAGGGTCAAGGTACCACACTAGGAGAGGGAAGCGCCATCATAAAGACCAACAAGCTTCAATACAAGATCAAATGTCAACAAGAGTGGTCATAACAAAGTAGGAATACAACCCTTTCACCCACAAGACCAAGATGTTACCTTAGGAATGTGATTTAACATCTCCCCCATACTAGGTTGTAGAGCACCTCACTACTCTAGATGCAATAAATATGCTACATCTTCTTTTTTCATACAACTTCCTCTAATTTTAATATTGCAATAAATATGCAACATCCTTTTTTTTTAATACAACTTGCTCTAATTTTAATATTAACATATAGTTAGATACTTCATCATCTCTTTAAAAGATTTTTAAAATAAAATATGTTTTTATATTATCTTTTTTATAAATTATTTTACAATAACATCACCAAATAACCATTAGAGGCAATATTGACATATAATCGAATGCTTCATTATCTCTTTAAAAAAATTTAAAGAATAAAATATATTTTTATATTATTTTTTATTTTATAAAATATTCTACAATAACATCACCCAACAATCTTTACACACTAAAATCACATATATTGTGATGGACGTGAAATCTTTACCCAATATGAGATATGAAAGGTCACTAAGGTTGATCAAGTTGTGGGGAACACAGCCACGAGGATCCCCAAGACCTTCAATCATGTCCAGGTTAGCCTACCAAACATAATAATAGAATGGGTCGGTCAATTTTGATTTTAAGGCTTCCCCGCTTTCAGTCGGCCAATTGCTATACAAATCACGATTTATAAGTCGTTTCCTCACTTGTGTTATTCCAAAGACAAGAGACAGGGTGAAGCGCTGCTCCGAGCCTTATATTTTCCTCCATATCCGAGTCAGGCTTTCACAATAGAAACGAAATTTGCACTTTTTGAACACCTTTTGGTGGAGGGATCGCAAAGAGAATCTCAGCTCACCATTTTCTCAACGGGAGGTATTTATCTAAAACTTATTAATGCAATTGTGACAGTTATTAATGTTGTTTTGAAATTCTGAAATAGTTGTTTTGCAATTATGGCCGTTGCTACTGTCAACTTTAAAATTTTCAAATTCCTGAAATTGTAGTTGTTCGATTCTTCGTTGAAGCCATTGTTAATAAATATAGAAACGATTGTTTTTATTTTGAAAACATAAGAACTATTGGTATGTTTGTTTTAAGATTTATGATCAGTTAGAAAAGAAGAACATTTTTTTTTGTCTTTGGCAGGCAGTTGTAGCTGTTCAACAAGATGGGCAAATCAAAAAGGGAGAGAAAAAAATTACAGTTAGCAAATCGTGAAACTGCTGAGGGTTATTCCTCCGTTGGGAAAGATAAAGATGATAAAATATCATGCCCGAAAAAGGTGATATGTTATCCAAGATGCTGGAACAGAATGAAGTCCTCATCACAAAAACACAGAACTTAAAAGAAGAAAGCAAAGCTGGAAAGAAAATGGAAGACAACTGCAAGGAATCTGAGAAAGACAAAAGAAAGGATAGTGATGGCCTTCAACGGCAACTGAATAATGAAGAATGTTCAGATTCAGCTTTGCAGTACAAGGTAACAGAACATTCTTTTCATGAACAGAATGAAATGCTACATAAAGAGGTAGACGATACAAGCTGCTTGCTTGGAATATTGCAGAATCAAAGAATTGAAGATTTTATTGTAGAAAATGTTAAACTTAAGAAGCAGATAGAGGGAGAGGAAAAATACAAGAGTAAATTTGAATCACTCCATGAAGAGTTTGCCCATAAATATACAGAGTTGGAGGAGAAGCACTTGGACTTGTTGAAAAACAATGGAGAAAATAAAAAAATGATTTTAACATTGCAAAGAGAGAATGCCTCTCTTGGGAATGAGAAAACTTTCATTGTTCATAATCTCAATGAGGAAACAAAGAGATCTCGAGAAATTTCAGCAAAATGTTTGGAGAGGGATGAGAAAGTGTTTTACGTAGAAAGCCAGATAACGGAATTGTATCAAGAGATCTCATGAGCAACATCATATGCTAAATACATTCATCTAACAAAAATTAAAGAAGACATGAATAAATTATCAAATGATTCCCGCCACCTCAAAGAAGAAAAAGAGAGTTTACATCAAAAGTTGATGTTACAGTTATCCACAAATAAGGAACTTGAAGAAAGTCTACTGTCAAAGAAGTCTGCGCTTGAAGAACAAGGAAAACTTTTAAATGTTGCAGTGGAAAAAGACGAACGAATCTTTGATCTGCAGTGTGAACTTTCTGCCATGGTCATGCAGTTAGCTGATTTGCAAGATAAACTTTCGTCCACTACGGAAAAAAAAATGTTACTTCAAGAGAAAAATTCTGAAATAGAGAAGAGAAGAAGGGTTTCATAAGAAGAACAGGTGCATATTAAGGGAAGAATAGGGGAGTTGGAAAGGGATTTGGATTTTTCCAGGAAAGATCTTGAATCCTACAGGGCCATGGAAGTGGGAAAAAACTGTCTGTTAGCTGATTCACAATATCAACTTTCAGACCTTGCCCAAGCCAAAAAGTTCCTGCAGGAGGAAAACGAGTCTCTAAAGAATGAGTTGAACAATTAAAAATGTAAAATGGTTTCAGATGGTTTCCATGCAGACACATGTGCATGGAAATGAAAATGCAAACATTGTGCAAGAAGATGGAATTACAGAGAATGGGCATGCAAATCCAACAAAACCAGACAGCACACATGAAATTGAAAAAACAAAAGATGTGCAGGGCAATGGATATCCAAACAATGTGCTTAAGGAGCAACAACCAAAGCGGTGACTACGAAAGAAAAACTCCAAAAAGTGAAAACCTCTAAATTCTCTCAAAGTAAGATCTGAAAGCGCATTTTGCAGAACTTGTTGTGTTAAGAGATTCTTGGAAAATGGGCTGTATTTAAATGTTTGAGATTTTGGGTAGTGGTTAATTAATTAGTTCAAGGTGAAATTTAAAACCAGAATCTTGGTCCAGCAATATATTTTACGAGCTGAAAAGTTATTTATCTTTCTCCAACTCAGTTTCTTTTCCTCATGTTTAGACTTGATTGAGGAGCAGTTCCGTTTTAGACTTATACGTATTGTTATGGCATCTGATATCTGCAATTCCATTTTAGACTTCTACATATTGTTATCGCATCTGATATTTGATATTTTATGTTGGTGCTTGGATTATGGTGATTTATCACTTTCATAAGTATTTAGATGTTAGGTTGTGTGTTTTATTACTGGGTACTTTTGGTTTTATCCTTAAAATGTTGAGGATTTGTGTGTAGAGAGATGTTTATAGAGATTATACTGAAATGTATGGCATTTGTATTTATTTCAATGTTTATAAGAAAATCAAACGTATTTATTTATTTAAATGTTTTTCAAATGTATATATAATTTTTGTAAGATATGTATATAATTTATTATTTTGATTAATTTTACAATGGAATTTGTATCTAAGATATTTTTATAATTTATTATTTTGTTTAATTTGATAATGGAATTTGTATTTAAAAGTATTTATGTTAAGTATTTAATGTTTATTAAAAAGTGTGGGGAAGGGAGGGGAGTGTCCTTTGAGCAACACTTAAACTTTACAAATTAACACAAATTGACATCTACATGATTGTAAACTCAAACCAACACCTACAGGACTGTTGCATTTGTGTTGCAGCTGGCTCTACAGGTGGTGTTGCAGCTAGGTGTTAGAGGTGACAACAACCTACAAAACACTAACAGTTCAGTTGCAGCTCACTCTTTACCAACTTTTTGATAACCCTGTGTTCATAAAATAATACAAGTACTAACATATTCAAACTCTGATTTCCCCAAGTGCTACAACAAACTAACATTAAGAGATAAATATCAGTTTTCTAACTCAAAAACACAGTAAAACATAACAGGTTCAACTCTGTGTATCAATGTATATCTATGTATATTTATTAGTGCATGAAACATGATTACAACCTTAGTTATTTATAGCTTTTTGGCTAAGTTGGTCATTAACTGCTAATTGACCCTTCGCATTACAAAAAGTGGAATTCATTGTTTACAGTGTTCATAGTAAAATATTGTGATGCCTCTTCAGAATTTTGATGCGCTTTGCTGGCATATTAAAATGGCTTTTCATATTTTAATAATCTGATGATATGTGTGAGATAATGTGATGGTGAGGAAGTGTGGCGGCTCTTATGAATTTTGGCGGTTATAATTTTGGGCAATGATGCCTTTTCAAAACTCCAACAATTAGCAATCTAAACGGTGTTTCCTCTTCAGCATTCCTGTGGTAAATCGATCTGTGCAGTGGAGTAATTAACCTCTTTCAACATTCTCCCCATTAATTACTTCACCCAAAAACAAAACTTTGTAACACTAACTTTCTGTTACTAAATCCAATGTTTTTCCTATGAATCTCAAACAACTCTTTTTCGAAAGGTTTTGTAAATATATCTACAAACTAATTTTCTTATCTTCAAAATTCCATACTAATTTCATTATTGTTTATAAATTCTCAGATAAAATGATACCTTGTATCAATATGCTTACTTCTTTTATGAAAGATGTGATTTCTTGATAGTGCAATAGCTGATTTATTGTCACAAAAAAATTGAGTTGGTTCATTTTGTTCATGCTATAACTCAGAAAGAATTCTTCTCATCCACACAGTTTGACATGCAACTACTGTTTCTGCAACATATTCTGCCTCAGCATGAGGATTGTGTCGCTATGGGATGCTTCTTTGACTTCCATGCTACTGATCGCGATCCAAAACTGAATACATATTCAAGTGTACTCTTTCTATCATCTATAGAACCTACAAAATCACTATCACTATATCTAATCAACTTAAAATTTGGGTTTCATGTATACTGGATACCAAAATTTGTTGTTTCGGCAATATATCCTAGAATCCTCTTTCCAACTTCCCAGTGGGTATTCTTTTGCGATTCCACAAATCTCAAAATCAAACTTACTACAAACATTATATCGGGTCTTGTTGCAGTTAAGTACATGATACTTCCTACTAGTCTCTTATACAATGTTGGATCAACTTTAGACCCATCCTCCTCCTTTTTAAGTTTTGTGCTAGTTGCAATTGGAGTTACTGCTGGATTACAATTCATCATTCTGAATCTTTTCAATACATCATTTGCATTACTTAGATTGATTAATAAAAATATCATCTTCATATTGAGTTACTTCAATACAAAGAAAATATTTCATCATCCCTAAATCATTCATCTCAAATTCTGTTTTCATGGCTTTCTTAAACTCATCTACTAAAAGGTATCCAGTGAATATCAAATCATCCACATATAAGCAAACAAACATTATTTTACCTTCTTGGTTTACCTTTGTATACAACATTGGCTCACTTGGACTATTGTTGAATCCTTTACTATTCAAGTATTTATCAATCCTGATGTACCATACTCTCAGTGTCTGCTTCAATCAACACAATGCTCTTTTAATATGTAGACCTTGTCTTCTTGTCCATCAATTTCATATCTAGGAGGTTGTCTTACATAAACTTCTTCTAAAGATCCATTTAAAAATGCAAACATTACATCCATTTGATGTACATACCATTTATTATGAGAAGCAATAGCTAATACCATTGACCACCGGTCCAAAGTTCTCATTATAATCAATACTAGGTTGTTGACTAAACCCCTGAGCTACAAGTATTGCTCTATATTTTTCAACATCACCATCACCATTTAACTTAGTCTTATAAATCCATTTGACACCGATACAACTTTTATTATCAGGAAAATCTACAAGATCCCAAGTATTATTTTTTTCTATGGCATTAATCTCTTCATCCATTGCTTTTATCCAAACATCATTTTTTAAATCCTCATCAAAATCTACATGATCACTTACTATTAACGCAAAATTTGAAACTTGATCTACTTCTTCATTTTAATCATACAGTTCACTTAAGATTATAGTCTTCTAACCTCTAACGATGTTTCTTAATGACGCTAATGTAGGATTTAATTAATTACTTACCTTTGATCCTGTTCCTTTCCGTCCACCAACACTTGATGGTTCACCATGTTCATGAATTATGGGCGTTCTGACAGGTTTTCTTACTGCCGGTGTATGTGGAGTTAATTGTCCTCCATGTATGCCCTGTTCATCTTCTTCATCTTCTGCGTGAGGTGTAACATCACCCTCCTCAACCAACTTATCAATGCTCCCATCCCATGCTTCTTCTTCTTTAAACACCACATATCGGTTGATGACATACATCTTGGTGATGGGATTATAAAGTCTGTATGCTTTATATTCTTCACTATATCCAACAAAAATACATTTATGAATTTTTTTATCTAACTTTCTCCTCATCTCCTCATGTAAATGTGTATAAACTACAAAACCAAAAATTCTTAAATGAGATATGTTGCTACACTTACCATGCCATGCTTGTTGGGGAACTCAATATTTTACGCTCTTAGTTGGGCTTCTGTTCAAAATGTATAATGAACAAGTAACAATGTCTCCCCAATATTCATTTGGAATATGCTTCTCCTTCATCATACTTCGAGCCATGTTCATAATGGTCTAATTCTTCCTTTCTGCTACTCTGTTTTGTTGTAGAGTGTAGTGAGCAGTAAAATGTCTTTTAATTTCATAATATTGAAAAAATTCCATAAATTCATTTGACATATACTTACCTCCTTTATTTGATCTCAAGACTTTAATAAATCCGTTACTCTCCTTTTTAGCCATAACTTTAAAAAAATTTAACACGTCAAAAGCTTGAGGTTTATGTTTCAACAAACACACCCAAGTTTTTTGACTGAAATCATCAATGAAAGTCATAAAATAAACATTACTAGTCAAAGAAGGTGTTTGCATCGGTCCACACAAACCTATGTGCACCATCTCTAATGGTTCTTTTTCTGTGTATGAGACTCTAGAAATAAATTTCTCTCTATGATGCTTTCCCATTATGCATCTCTCACATGATCCTACTCGTTGCTCAATACTGAGAAACCCTTTTACCATCTGCTTCTTCTGTAGCAAATATAAACCACCAAAATGTAAATGGCCATATCTCAAACCAGGGATGATTTTAAGGAACCATACTTATTTAAAAGTGTATAAATGTTGGTGAATATTACCAATTCTTAAAACGCCAACTATAAAATGATTGCCAATATTTTTCAAAAAATATTTTAATTTCCAAGGATTTTATATCATTTATATAATAATTTGGCAATTTTTAGGGTCAAAAAATTTTACCCCATCAAAATTGGGCGAAATAGGGCTTCAAAAAATGCAAAATGGCGAATCTTTTTTTGGGAGAAAAACATGGAAAAATAGCCCACTGGGCTAAAATTCGCCCCTAAAATTATCCCTTCCTCAAATGCCATAACCATGATTGATATAAACTCTTAGTTTTATAATCATTCAAAGAG
This sequence comes from Pseudotsuga menziesii, assembly GCA_001517045.1. NCBI lineage: Eukaryota > Viridiplantae > Streptophyta > Pinopsida > Pinales > Pinaceae > Pseudotsuga > Pseudotsuga menziesii. The sequence continues at coordinate 107,689 of LPNX010860222.1, forward strand.
TTAGTCAAATCATTTCTCATAATCAACGAAAAAATTCTATTTTTTGTCATCTCTACTCTCGCTATCAACTTCTCACTTGGATATTTATCTAGACTTGAAAATAATTCCTTATTTCTAGTCATGTGGTTGTTGCATGCGATGCCAAAGAACCATATATCTTTTGAAATTTCTTGGGTTACATTGCAAGTAAAAAACATAGGCTTCTCTTCATTTTTAGTCTCCTTTGTAATGTGTGTAGACAACTTACTAGTATCTGCTTGCTTCTTCCAACACTTGTTAGAAAAATTCCCAAATTCCTTACAATAGAAACATTGAACTTTAGATCTGTCATACCTTTTATTTCTTAAATTCCATGTTCTGTTGGTACTCCCCCTTACACTAGGAGTATTACACTGTAACTTCTCTTCAGATTCTAAGTCATTTATGTTGTCAATATGATCAACACTTCGACTTGCTCTTCCTTTGCTAATAGCCCTTCCTCTGCCTCTATCTCTAGTCACATCTAACTAAGATTTAAAAGAATTTTCTAATGGAGTATCATCATACTTGTTGAATATTGAATCATGAGCAATCAAAGAATGATTCATCTCATCAATGTGCATTTGACTCATATTTTTAAACTCTTCAATTAGAAAAACCACTACTTCAAACTTCTTTGGAAAACATCTCAACAATTTTTCCATCACACGTTAATCTGAGAGGTCTTCACCATAATGTTGTACCTAGTTTACAACATTCATAACTTGTTTCATAAAACTATCAACAGTATCGCTATTCTTCATCTTTAGATTCTCAAAATCCCTTCTCAAGTTCTGTGGCTTAACATTCTTCACCTTGTTCACACGTTGATAACAAGTTTCAAGAGTGTCCCAAGCTTTCTTTGAAGACTCAGCACTTGATATCTTCTGAAAAATGGATTCACTCAGGCCTTTCTTGTCACATGCCCCAATTTGCAAAAACAATTTTATAATATTTGAGGAAAATTTTGTTAAATTTTATGCTAAGTTGTAATTGATGACCGAGTGGGGTCAAGAATATTTAATGTAAATTCAGAATATTTTGTTTATAAATAAATAAATGAGGAGACAACATCTTAGGGAAGCTGTTAAAAGAGTTTACTGGTTAATTGGTGGAGGAGACTGGGTGGAGAGCAATCTGACAAGTGGCAGCATCCTCAAACCACTTCCAATTGTTGCAGGTGGCAAATTCCCTATATGTGTGGTCATGATTCCCCTAGAAAGTGGAATTAGAGCAGGTGGCTCATTTAATGAAAACTAACCCATAAGACCTAGGCATCTCTATAAAATTTCCCATTCAAGAGAGCTGAGGCTGCTCATTCTAGAGAAGTGATCATTTAGGGTGAATGAATTTACTCAAGAGAAATTCAATGGAGGGGAGTCTGGAGTGTGTTTGAGGGGTTAACTGCTAAGATTGATCTAGTTGAAGCTTCTAAGCTGAAGATCATATTGTTGAGAGAATATTTTTATTACTGAGGTAATTGGACCAGTCAAGTGACAGAGGTCTTATAGTTGCATTCTCCACCCATTTCTCAGCCAAAAAGACCAAGAACAAGCTCGGGGTTCCTGAGGAAGCGTTGTTTGAGCGCTCTCCAGGAGTTTGGTTGGGAGGAACCACCTCCTTAAGCTATTTTCGTCTTGTCCTCAATAAATTCTATTTTATTTTACTGTCTTTAGTTAAGTAATTCATAGTTTATCTACTACATGCATGTTACTATTCTAGGGTTTATGAATGAAAAGTAATTGAGTAATGTTAGATTTAGTAAAATTATAAATTATAGTAGAACTAGAAATGATTATGTAAATAGTGAAACAGATAGAATTCAAATCTCCAAGCTGTTTTTTTCCACACCTGAACTCAAGTCGTGCTCTAGCATAGCTGGATTTCTTAGGTAAATGAAATGATTCTTTTATTTTGAATGAAATCAGTAGATAGATTTTACTTCATTGTTTATGAATTTCGCTAAATAGCAGTGCTATGTATTGTTTGCATTTATTTACTTCATCCAATTAAATAGAAAAATAGGTATAAAAGAAAACAATAAATATTATTATTATTCTAGTATTAGTATACTGACAAAGATACAGATATTATAGTTAACAGAAGTAAAGTGAGTAAATTAACATTTAAAAACCATGTGAAAAGGAAATAGTAAAATAGTTTATAAACATTAACATTACAGACTAGTGTGTGTTTTATCTAGGACCAAAGGATTATTTTATAATCCTTTTTTCATTACAAAATTAAAAAAAATTACTGAAAGTCAACAATACCCTAGTTTCGAGTAGTCTGCACTAACACCCTAAGTATTCTCTTAACTAAAAACTAGAAGCAAAAACTATAAAATTTATTTAGGATTTCTTATTTTACAGAGCTAGTATCAAACTTATAAATATAAGTCATTTCATCATTCATTTATTCTATTTTAAAAAACAGACTCAAGAATACTATAACTAGAAACAAGAATTTTAGTGAACTGTAGGGTTTTATAGTAATTCTTCTTAACCCTTAAAAGCCGAGTTCTAGAAATTAAACAATATCTTTTAAACTGTGCTTTAAAATTTATTATAATACAGAGTATTAACAATTACAATACATATGTAAATCATGAACAAAATAAACCAGTAATTATTAATCGAATGCAATATGAATCCTCAATCAAAGGTAGGCTTATAGCCTGTAGAATCGAATGGTCGAAACCCAAGCCTGCTAATAAAACCAAATATACAAAAGTCTTTTATATTAAACTGTAACAAGATACATTACTGACAGTATAAGTAAAACCCAACTCACTTTGCAACTCGACTGTTCCACGGTCTTCTTTTCTTTAAATTCAAATATAAAAGGGAAAACTGAAGCAACACAAGGAAGAGGTCACTTAGCATCTCTGAGCACAGAGGAGTTTCTTTATAAATCTTAAACAACAACATTTACATCACTTAAGCCGTAATGCTGAAACTGCATAACAAAAACCACACATACATCACGGCTTCAAGATCCTGTGTTACCCAGTGAAGTATCGCAAGGGTTTTCAAATAAAACATGGGTAATAATCAACAAACTAAAAATCATAATCAATAGAGAATCAGAATCCATGTTCCCAACCATAGGAACCTTCATTCAACAACCCAAACTGCAAGCAGGGAGAACCCACGACAAGACCGGGACTTACTAGTTGGAAGCCCACAAAGTTAACTGACGCACGAGCTTGCTTTCCACTCAAATCCTGGAGCTGATAGCAGGAGCCTGCAAGAACATAAATCCAAATAATATTTAAAATCTGTTCATAAATTATTAAAACCCTAACTTGATAAATCATTCAATAAGAGGAATTCGAGTAGGGTAAATGTATACCTGTGAACAAGAAGGAATTTGGAGCCGAGAAGAAACAGTCACCCAACTTGAATGCACTGAACCGAGAAGAAAGAAAACCCTTAATCCAACTCTGCAATAGAGACAGAAAAGAGACAGTCTCAAGTTTCATGATGCCAAGCCAAGGAACGAGAAGTCGCAAGGGTAAAACCATTTACAGGCATCGAGCTACTTGAAGAATCCTTTAACCACTCACACAATGATTTCTTTACTCATGAGAGAAATTGAAACACAAACTACAATATCAAAAACCACTTTGCAAAGTAATGCAGTATAGAGTGTCAAAGAATAAGGAAGTTGCAGGCCTCTCATGGCCGCAAGGACTCACAGTGCATCTTGCAGGAGGTAAAACCCTTGGACCAAAGTGCAAAGGAGTAGGGTTACAACATTTTAAGTCAATCAATGCATGGAGGAGGCTTGTCCACGTGCCTTTCCAAAAATCTCACCAAGTATGGGTCAAGTTCTAATGTCAGCACTGCACATTCGATTTTTAAAACATATCATTGCCAATAATAAAAATCATGCTATCGATTATATTATAATAGTTCATATGATTGCCGATAATGAAAATCATGCCATCCATTTTAGTATACCATGGAAACTAGTATAGTGATGGATTCAAAACTTATAAGGTTTGTTGCTATCAATTCGACTACATTATAGTAGTTGTTAGGTAGATAAAACACCTTAGGTTATAAATTAGGATGATGGTTATAGCTTAATGTTAATAAATTATAAATCAACATAGTATTGTAATATTGCAATAACATTTGTATTGTGGTTATAAACTCAATACTATGTACACAGCTTGTCTACTAGCTGTTCGAAGAAGATAATCATAATTGCAAACAAATCAAACCAGTTTGGTATTGTTTCATGACTAGTAAAGGAAAAATAGAGTATAGATATAATGTTATTTATGATTTATTTTATAAACTGGAAAAGCCTTAAACTTCTCCACATAAAAACTTGATACTGATAAATGAGAGAGTCTTCAAGGAGACTAAAGACTAACCTTATTGAAAGAGTTTCTCATAAGAAGCTAACCACTCATTGTAAACTTTACTATCGAAAATCTAAGAATATGTTCATACATAAAGAGCAATACACTTGAGTATTAAACATAAAAATAGCAGTAAGACCACGAAACAGTTGAAGTAATTATGTGCCAAGACCTTGAGCTCTATGCTCACTATGGAAATATATAAGATAAAAGGTCATTATGGCGTAAATATAAATACTGTCATAGATCCAAAACAACGAAAGAAATTTACTTTACCTCATCGGAGACTTGCAGCTTAATAATCAATTTATATACTAGCATCTTAACATGCTAGAGAAGTACTTTATCGACATAATTTAAAAGAAACATCCACTTGATCATACGATTACCTGCTAAACCTGTAAGAACCAACAATCCATTTGAGTTAGCAGAACACTAAGTAAGCCCTGATTTCAAACAAGGTTTCTCCCTACTTGACAAAAGTAAATCATTAGTATAGCTAGCAGCAACTAAATGCAAGTACTCTTTCTATCACATATGAAAATTAAAGTTGTATTAGTTTTTTTGTTATTTGAAACTAATCCTTAAATTTTGTTAAACTGTTTCATTTTCTGCTAACCGCTAGCAGTTACTAAACTGCGTTTTAAGACATTTTATGTCACTTTAAAAATTTTAAATTTTTATGAAATTTTGGGTCATTATATTGTTGAATAAGACCAAGAGATTTATTATCTGTCTTCCTATTTTCTTTCAACAAAACAAGCTCAGCATTTGACAGAGCCAATTGAGCATCTTGATCAACTAGTTCTAGATACCCAATCGGTAACAAACTCCCAAAGATCCTAAGCACACATGATAGTTCTCATCTTAATAAACCATGTATCATATTCTTTCAGTCAACACGGGAATTTGCAGCTGTACTACACTGCTGTTAGTAGCCATCTCAAATTAAATTCCTAAAAAAATGGGCAAGAAAACTCAACCTCACTTTGATACCACTGTGGGGAAGGTAGGGGAGTGTTGCTCTTTGTTTCAACAAAACTTAAACTTCACAAATTAACACAAATTGACACCTACAAGACCATAACAATTGGATGTTACAACTAACAGTACTCACAAAACTCAAATCAACACCTACATAACTATTGTAGTTGGTTGTTACAGCTAACAGTACTCTATAGGTGGTGTTGCAGCTGGCTGTTACAGCTGACAGCAACCTAAATAATAGTAACCGCTAAGTTGACTGTTTACCAACTTTCTGATAACCCATGCGTTCATAAACTTAATACAAATATTCTACTGAATCAATAAACCATATTAACATATTCAAACTCTGATTTCTCCAAATTCTACATCAAACTAACATCAAGAGACAAATATGAGTTTTCTACCTAAAAAAACAAAGTAAAACACAAAAAATACACACTAAAATTCAGAGTTTCAACTGTGTGTATCAATATGTATCTCTGTATATTTCTCAGTGCATGAAACATGATTACAAGCTTAGGTATTTATAGCATTTTGGATAAGTCGGTCATTAACTGCTAATTGACCCTTCGCATTACAAAAAACGGAATTCATTGTTTACTATGTTGCAGTCTGACAGAGTAAAAAACTGTGATGCCTCTTCGGAAATTTGATGCGCTTGCTGGCATATTAAAATGACTTTTCATATTTTAATAATATGATATTTGCCAGACACTGTACAGTGAGGCGGTGTAGTGACTCTTATGAATTCTAGCAGTTATGATTCCGGGCGGTGACGCCTTTTCAAAACTCCGGCGGTTAGCGATCTAAACAGTGTTTCCTCTTTAGCGTTTCAACGGGCAATCGATCTGGGCGGTGGTGTACTAATTAACCACTTCAAAAAAAACAATGGCCTTACCATTCAATGGTTTTATCATTGTTCTAAAAGTTCTTAGAGTTGAGATTTTTTTTAAACATGGATTGGAGGGCACTCATTTTGATTATTTATAGCATCATATGATTATAATATAATAAAAATATTAATAGTTTTAAGGTTATTAAAAAAAAAGTTCATAGAGTTGAGATTGTTTTTAAGCTTGGATGGTAGGGCATACATTTTGATTACTTATAGCATTATATGATTGATAATGTACTAAAAATATTAATAGTTTTGATCTTTATTAGTGGGACCAAGTATACTTAATTATTTAAATGGATTTTTACATAATTCTTAATTGACTCCAAATACTTTTTCTAATAAAAGATAACAAATTCATATTTATTTATGAGCTAAGAAAGTTTGTGTACATAATGTTTTAAATGCATTTTTTCACCTTGAATAAAATATATGTAAAAAAATTAAACTAGCATAGATCCAAATGGTAAAAAAATGTACACGTCAAAAAATTAGATTCCTCTCAATAGAATCTATATTACTTTAAAAATTCTTATTTATATCTAAATGCAAATACACAAATACATTATCCTATTTTAATTCTTAATCATTTCTAAATAAGATGATAAAACATATTAATAATTTTGATTTTGTAAAAATATCATATTCATTTAAAAATACAAATTTTAGTTTCCAATTATCTTATCTTACTCATTTAAAATTCAAATCATAGAAACATCATAGTTGTCTTACTTTTATTCATACCTCATTTAAATACAAACCAGAAAAAATCTAAATTTTATTAATTAATTAATAAATTTAATAAAATTTGACAAATTTATTTTACAACACTACTTCATTAAAAAATAAAATTGCTAAACTTTTCAACTTTTATCACATCAATCCCTTTAAACATAACGGTAATTAAAATAATACATTTAAAAATTGCTAACTTTTCAACTTTCATCACATCACTTTCTTTAAACATAACGGTCATTAAAATAATACATTTAATATGTCAACTCTGCACCAAATAGATTGTGTTCCTTAAATGATTTTTTAAAGTATGTTTTCTTTACACCAAATAGATTGTGTTCCTTACATGATTTTTTAATGTATTCTTTTTATTTTTTTTAAATTGGTTTGCTGCCCTTAATTTTAATGTGTTTGTGGTTTTATTCACGTTTATGCTAAAAGTTTGTGAAGAAGATTATCTTAAAACGTAATATTATGGTTTTGTGTTTTAAAATTATATAAGTAGTTATTGTGCATATTTTTTATTTGTAAATTATTATGGATATTTTATTGGAATATATTTTACAACTTATAATTATGTTAGTTGAATTATATTTAGTGATAAATAAACTTGAACTAGAAAGAAAATAATAAGGAAAATAAGAATCCACATAAATAACACAAAATATACTCCATTCATTGGGGGAAAAACTATAATTTATAATGAAGAAAGTGAGGACTATGTCCTTTTTATTTTCTTCTTAATATGCAATGCAATTACAAATAAAGTAGTATTCAGTATAGAGATAATGGGACATGCATGGCTACTACATCATCTCCTACTTCATTTGTTATGATTTGATATCCACTCCCTTACTTTTGTTCAGCAATGGAACAATATAACCCAATAGTCATCTAGGGCTAGTTTTAGGGGTTGTACATGCTTTACCTCTTTAATAGGGTTGGGGTTTTAGACCCTCTAGAATGTTATTTGAATTCCACATGACTAGATCAACATGTGTAGGTAATTAGAGATGATTTGGAATCCACTATGTATCAAGGTGGTCAACTTGCGGGAGGCATATAAATTCCTCATATAGAATCTGATTGAGGCAATAAGTCTTGTGATGTTTAAAAGGTATTAGATTGTAAGACAACTTCAAGGGGCATTGAGCTATGGTCATGAACTTTATACCTCCAAAAAACATGATTCTATCCCTCAAAGAATCCTTGGGATATTCTACACCCCAAATTTGCAAAGTAAGATCTACCACTAAAATGAGCCTTGCAAGCCAATTCATCCAATTAGTCTACCAAAACATTTTACTAACTTAGGTGAGGAATTTTTTCCTTTACCTTGTCCTTGGAATACCATTTACCCTTAACTAGAAGTTTTCCTTTCAACCCAATCAGCTAAAGGTCATGCTACCCTAGTCTAGTGGTTTTAGACTTCTTCTGCAAAACTGTCTTTTCCCAACTTTGTTTCAGCATCAAGTGCTAAGTCCTATATGGTATGTAGGACCTGCTCCTCCTCTCGATCTAACATGGAAGACTAATATGATTTATGTTTTTCAAAATTTCCACATTCAATACTAAGTAAATATGTGTGTATTGGGTATATTGAGTCTGTAGGCGTTATCCCCCACCTTCTCCAATACCGCAGAAGGTCCATACCGTACAACATTAATATTCTTACAAGGACCTTGTAGTCTTTCCTTGTTAAAATCTAACCAAACTCTATCCCCTAACTTGATTTATTTCTCATCCTTATTGGCCATGTCTAGCCTTGTATTCTTCTTGTCGATTCTTCAATGTCTCTTGCACTTGTAAATGAATTTACTTGATCTTATAAATGAAATTTTCCCCTCTTAATGCTTCAGTTGGGATGTCTTCCCTCACTTCCTATTGTTTTCCATATAATAAATCTAGAGGTCAAGGTGATATATCAAAAAAAAATCTGTGAACCATCAAAAACAAGTTGATTCAGATATCGAAAAAATGTGCCAACTGAATAATGACAAATCCTCAACTTGGTAGTACAAGGTAACGCAAAAATATTTTCATGAGCATAGTTAAATGCTACATGAGGAGGTAGATAGTGTTAGGTGTTTGCTTGAAATGCAGAATGAGAGAATTGAAGAATTTCTTGTAGAGAATGCTAGACTTAAAAAGAAGCTAGAGGAATAGGAAGAACATAGTACTAAATTTGAATCACTCAATGGAGAGTTCCAATAAAGATAGAGTTGGAAAATAAGAATTTGGATTTGTTAAAAAAGAATGGAGAACAAAAATAATTATTTTAACATCGCAAAGAGAGAATTATTCTCTTGGGAATGAGATAAGTTTAGAGAGTGATGAGAGAATTTTATATCTAGAAATACAATCAGTTAAATTGCAAATTGAGTTGGCATCAACAAAATCGATATATGATGAAGTGGTTGTTCAACGAAGTAAAATCAAAGAAGACATGAATAATGAATAATTTATCAAATGATTCCCGCCACTTCAAAGAAGAAAAAGATACTTGACATCAAAACTCAAGGTTACAGTTCTCCACAAAGAGTGGTGACTTAACCGAGCACTCACTCTTTAGATTTTCTAAAATTTTCCATTGCTTCAATATTATTTTTGTTTTACTTTGTATTGGCTCACTACTTTTATATAATTAAGTTTATGTTTGTTAACATATTTAAAAATAATAAAATTATGATGTGGTGTTTTTCTGATGTAATTTAAGTAGTTTTAATAAGTATTATCTTTAAGTACTATTCATGTCCCCGACGGGGTACATGTATAATTTGGTGAGATGTATTAGTTAGTTTTAATTTTATGTTGGATTATATATAGTTTTCCTAAGTTTTTGTTCTGTATTAATTCTCCTTTATTGTTTTTTGAATTTGTGTTGGGTTCTAGTTGGATGGAAGGAGATGATGTTTGCTTCAGGAATCCCTTCCCCGACAAAGGCGTTGTGCTCCCTTCAGCATATAAAGACTGATGTTGTGTGTGTTCAGGTGTTTGAAGGACAAGGAGCAGGCACGTAGATCAAGGTTTTGGTTTTTTTTCATTATAATTGGGGGGTCTCGTTTTAATGCTTACTTATGGTGGATTCCAATGTCAAGGGGTGTATTCTTCTCAATGACATTTTTCCTATGGTTAATGGTGGTTTGACATTTGGGCAGGGAAACGAGCTCAGAGTTCTGATTCGTTACTGTGTGTTGTTTTATGGTGGTTTCATTGCATGTATTGTGTGGTTTATTGCAATGGAGGTTTTAATGTTTTGTCTTGAGGCTGTATTGATTTGAGACTGGATTATACATGATGTATTTATTTGAGGGATATGATGTTCAATGGTGCATTAATGTATTTTCTCCATTTCATGATATTGGTGTATGATGCAATGGATGTTGAATGAAATAGTTGTGTATTTTGTGGTTCTCGCGGGTTGCTATTAAAGTTGGGTTTCAATGGACCATTAATTTTTTCTTCGATGCTTTTGTGATGTTGTTCATTGTTGCTTGGCTTACCATTGTGGTTGACTAGTGCTCCACTATTTGAGGAGGACTTTGTCTTTTTTCCTTTTTGGGAGGTGGATTTTATGAGTGCTTTCGCTGTGGTCCTAGTGCTATTCTTCGATACCTAGAATGGTTCCAGTGTTGTTGTGCTAGTGATCGTGCATAATGGTCGTTTTCTTCTATGAATTCTACTTTTACTTTCCAGGGTGTTGTTCTATAGACATTCATGGTGGTTGGGTGTCAGGTACTATTTTTTTCAGACTTTGGGGCTACTTTGTTGTTGGTACTCTAACTTAGAGGTATGTATAAAAACCTAGACTATGTAATTTATTTGGAAAACCGGCAGCTATAAAATGCAATGAATTCAATTTTTTGTTTTCTAGGCGGCATTCTTGCTACTATTTTGATTTTTTTATTGTCTTTAATCACATTAGGAATCTATGATGGCACTGAGGATCAGGATTGTAGTTTGATTTCTTGTGATTTGTTGTTTCCTACTCCCATAGAAAAGGTTGGGTTCTGTCAAATTTCCCCCCTCCCCTTCCATAGGTTTTAGGGTTTTCTATCTTTAGCTAGGTTTCAGATTGTTATGGTTTTGGTGAACCTCAGGTTTTGGAAAATGTGGAGGCTTGCATTCTAGGGTTGTTGAGAGTGAAGGGGTTTCCCTATTTCCTGGTGATGTTCACTGCATTTAGTGTTTGATCAAAATATGGGATACAAATGAAGGTGAGGGGGATGGTATTGAATCCCATAGATTGTCGGTTCATAGAAACTCTATGCATATAAGGGTCCGATGACATATTGACTGCTTTGTTCATTCATTTTGAATACATGCTTGTGATAAAAGTAGGTCTGATCATGTTTGGAAGACATAATAGTTTTCTAACCTTTTTTGACCTGGATATCATAATCAAGGAAAAGTTGAAAATATATCAATTTATATTTTATTGGGTTTATTTAAAAAATTTATCAACTTTGTAAGAAGAAGTGGGTGAAGGTATGGTGCAAGTGTTTTTTGAATCGAGCCTCCTCTATCTAAGTTGTAGTTGAATAGAAACCTTGATTTTGTTATTGTAGCTAAGAACTGTTTTTGGAAACATAGTGTGCTTTAATATTGTGTGTAGTTGTGGAAAAATATTCCTCTACATTGTTCCTTTAATGTAACAAAGATTAAGGTGCCAACAATACTTGTTTGTTTCTACCTTGTTTAGACATCTCAAGTATGAGAGACCCTTTTTCTTTCCAGTAAAAAAGAATTTACTTAGGGATGTCGTGATTGTATTCATAGATGGACATTTGTTTATTCAAAATGATTATAATAGGGTATAGATATTTGGTCCCCTATATAGAGCATTATTCTTTCCATTTCCAAACAATATTGATTGAAAAAAAATAAAAATCCACGATTGTGTTCATCAATTTTTTTCCTCCTTTTGTTTCTCAAATAAATATGTGTCTGGAACTTTGGAATGGGGGCCTTGGGATTATGTGACTAAATACATGGTTTCTGACAATAATTTATTTAGTTCTGTTGTTTTGTCATCTTTATTGCTTGACTCTCTCTTCCATAGATTTGGGGTTTTCCCTTAATAACTTTGACTTTGAGAAAGTGAATTATGTGTGATTAGTTTGAGAGAATTTATAACATGGAGTTGGTTAGCTATTTTCTTAGACATGGATTCTTTTGCTACTAGTTATATTTTATATGGATAAATTTAGATTGATTCTAGAATATTAATTTATGGTGGGAAATAAGAATTCTCTTTCCTTATGGATTCTGGAGAAGCCATTGACCCTGGATAGCAAGCAAACTAGTGTTTGATCTTGTTATTTTCTTTGAAGAATAGTAAGCAAGCATAGGAATACAATTTAGAATGCCAAATATATTTATTTGAGAGAATATTAGGCAATGGTTCGATGTTTGTATTTGCTGTGATAATAATGAAAATGTACGGTGCATTGTATACAATACACTAATCTATTGTTTATTGAAAGATTGAATATATGGGAAGTATTCATGTCGATTGTTATTAAGAGTTAGTAAACCATATGCCTGGTCCAAACAGACACATATTTGGTTCATGGTCATCATTTAATGGACGACATGAATTCAAATTTGGCAATTTCTTTCCTTTGAAAATATAGAATCACTAGATGATGTTTTTAATTGTTGAATATTTATTTCTTTTATTGTTTTGATATATATTTTTTAATTTTTTATAGTATTTTGAGAAATATAAAAATTGGTGGAATGAACGTGTATGGTCTTTTATGAATTAGACATTGTAAGAATTAGATGTTTAGTTTCAACAATTGTTAAAAAATAGCCAATTTTTTCTGCACATACAAGAAAATTATGCCTCTTATGCATATTTCCTAATCAAACTATATTTCCATAGTCGTAGTTAACCAAATTTTAAATTTTTCCGAAAAATATTCCATTTGTTATGAAGAATTGGTTCAAAATACAAAATCCATTCATTGTATGGCCATTCTCCATTGTTGCTACTAAATGAATTTTTGGTGCACTCTTGTCCAAAATTCATGGTGTAAAAATTTGTGTGAGTCTTACATGGATTTTGATTAAGACATGGAAAAACCATGTTTCTTTTGAGTAATATCTATTTCTTTGTTCACTTTTGAGGGGTTTTTTCCGTTCCAGAGTCATGTTCTTGCGCTCGAGCCCCAATGGCTTGACTCTGCCAAGGCTCAAGAACCCAAGAAATAGTTAGAAAATATATCTCAACTGGTGTTGCTTGGACTAACTATTGTATTCTATCAGTGGCATTGTTTTTGGGTCAAGTTTCTAGTTTTCTTAACTCATATTTTTCTAGTTCCAAGTCATGTCCTTTCATTTTGATCTCGATGAGTTGTCCATGGAGCCCATGTCTGGTCACCCAAATGTCACATTTTCATTCTATTTTATTTTGACTATTCTTGATATTCATCCCTATTCATCCCTACATTCACCATTCCTTATACCATTTTCATGAATAAATATGGGTCGATTTTGTTATTTTTCAATTTTTTATTTTTAAGTCTTTTAAGAAAATTTGTGATTAAATATTAGAAAATTGGCATATTTTCATGTATATCTCAAAGTTGTGTGAGCTTTGTAATGTGTAGGAATATTTAAAGATTTTAAACAAAATGATTATTCAAAAGCTTATCAAATATTNGAGTCTTTTAGTCATGGAGTGGATTTTGATTACTATGTAATGGAGATGGTAATGTAATGTAAACATCTTGATTTTTCCGTAATTAATTTGAATTTGCTTTCTTATGAATTGTTAGTGTGAGCTCACATGTGTTTGGTGTAGATGATTTTTTTCCTTGTTTAATTTCACTCTTTATTAATCAGGTTTAATTTATGCAATTTCATGCTTTCCTAGTTAATTTTATTTTCACATAACTTCATGCTTCCATAGATTGGATTTCTTTTCATACAATTTCTTGCTTTCGTAAACTAGATTCAATTTTAGCTATGTGTTTCATTACTAAGCATTAGATTAGTTTCTTTTCACGCAATTTCACGCTTTCCAAGATTTAAATTCCAATTCAGCTACATGTGTTTTCTTTTCAAATATTAGATTAGGTTAGTGTTACTGATCTGATCCTGCATATATTTTTCTTGTACCTCATAAGTTTACACTCTCCTCGGGTTGACAATTTAAATAGTTGGATAAGTTTATTAATCGTTTAATACTTTTCACCAACATTTTGGCATCGTTGCCAGGAAGGTACTAAATGGGGGTTGGAGTTTAAGTAGGTAGATAAGTTTATTTTATATTACACATCAAGGGGGAGGTTAAATAGTAAGATGCAAAGATAACTTATCTATGACATTTCTAGGGTCTAATAGCCTAATGCATGCACTTTGGTGGGTCACCCAAAGCCTTTTTATCTCTTTTTCATGCAAATAAGTTTCTTATTCACAAGCTTGTTTATTTTCCTGCAAAGTGTGATTTACTTTTCCTACAAAAGTGTTTAATTTCCACAAAGAGTTCTTTCATTTTATGCAAGAGTATTTCTTTTATGTGAGTTCGCTTTTATGCAACTGTGCCTTTAGCTAGTTTATTATTTTGCATTTACATTTTTGTAGTGTAAGTTTGGATTTCTTTCATTATTCCTTAGCATTGATTCGTACTAGTTTTCCTTTGATTTTGTACATGTTTATCTTTGATTTTGTACTATTTTCTACTATTTTGTACCATTTTTATTTTGTAGCATTTAATTTTATTACCAGTAAAATGATTTTATGATGAATATAAGTTTAGAACCACTCACTCAAATCCTAGACAAAACTGGCATCTGCCCTTCTCAAGAAGAGGATACCTTGACAACAATCAAGGACTTAACCAATCCTCCATAAGCAAATGAAGAACCATTATTTGAAGAATCATATACATCTGATGGGGAACAAATATTCAAGCATGAGATTGCAGAGGAAAAAGAATATATTTCAAGTGATTTAAGTTAGAATAGACATCAATCCTATGAAAGTTTCATTAAAAGGCGGTTCCAAGCAAGTACCAGGTTAGTTCAATTTTTTCCTTTTTTGATCCAACCAATAGTTGGACTGTTGTCGAACTTCGACAAAGTCTGGCACTTCCACTACTTTGACTACTTCGATAGCTTCGACAGGATCAATATCGACTTCGACAAGTCCAAACCTTGACACAAACAACTTCGACAACCTCAATAGGTGTCACATTTGACATACAACATCCCAACATGCATTATCAATACCAACGACTGACATCAACATATTGTCTCTCTTCCTTCTGGTCGTCTGCGATGGTTGAACTTATGAACCATTATAACTTCTTTTATAACTACACGTAACGGGGAGTCACCCAAGAGTCTCAGCATTCTATATAAACATGTATACTATTGTAATATAATTCAATTCTGATTCTTCCATCTTTCATGGAAAATAATTTTTAATAGAAATTGGTTCAAATTATTGCATATTGTCTATGTGCATACTTTATGTCGACCTAGTGTATTTCTTTCTTTACTTTGTCTTCTTTTTATGATTCCTCCATAACAGTGCTCGACTCATTCAATTGATTGTTGTCCCCAACGTACACTTGGGCACAATATGGATCATTGGTATCAGAGCTTGATCAAAGCTTAAGTTACATAAGAACTTCCATTGAAGTTATTTAACTTATGTCTATTCAAACACGCTCAGAAACTCGGCAACAAAAGAAGACACTTCCTTCGAATTTAGAACAGATGGTTGAAGAGGAAGAAAATAGACATGCAAATGACGAGACATAGAAACTTATAGAAAAATCATTGGATTTCCAACGAACCGAAATGTTCACCCAGTTGAGTGAGATTCCCATGCAATTTTCTTCAAACTCCGGGGAATATTCGATGCGACTTCACTTCGATAAAATCATCCCCTTTAAAGTGCAGATGAATCCGGATATACCAAATCTTGAAGGCAAGATTAACATGAAATATGTCGATAATTGGGTACAACAATTGGAATCTTACTACTTCATGAATAAACCTTCCAAAGAGGAAAAGATCACCATTGCATCCTTGAAGATGTCATCCTCCGTACATTGCTGGGGGGAGAATCTATCGACAAATATGGAAAACAAAGGTGAACCATAGAAACATGGGTACAATTTGTTGAATACGTACAAAATGAGTTCTACCCTCCCAAGTATATTGAGAAATGATACAAGAAGTGGCCGCAGCTGAGGAAATGGAAAAACCAGTATGTACAGAGTTACACCAACTAGTTCTATGGACTCATGGCTAAAATTAGCGTCTAAGAAGAAGATAAATTGCTTGTCCTGAAGTACATCGTTGGTTTATCCCCATACATTCAGCAAGGAATGGAGTTTCTTACTGTAATTATGCTTGCGGATACATTTCATTATGCCAGCAAGCTTGAATCTAAAAAAAGGGAAAATCACGTCTTGTAAACAAGCCAACAGGTTGAACATACTACAAGAAGTCACTATCCAACTCTGACACTTTTAATCCACCTTCTCAGCAGACTCCACCAAAGCTAGATCATTAGAAAAATAACTTTCAAAAATACAAGAAGGATTGTAGAAAACAAGCTCCTACAGAGAAATGGTGTGATGATCACAATTCAACATTGCTCGGATACGTTAGAATGCAAAGCTCGGAAGAAATTTTTGGAAAAAATTTCAACATCTGACTTGACCGAAAAATCCTTGGTAGAATCGGATCGATAGGCTTCGACCCTCTTGGCTTTGACATCAACTACTCTGACATCCTCAACTATCGTCGATGAGGAGGAACAAGAGAGGTTGTTCCATACACGGATATGGCCTCAGAAAAATCCATTACATCTAATTGTGGATAATGGTAGAAAGAAGAACTTCGTTTCTGAATAACTTGTGAATAAATTAGGTCTTGTCGCCACTCCACATCCTCAGACTTACATTATCGATTGGATGAAGGATGGGCAGGAACTAAGGATCACATGCCAATGCAGACTCAGCTACTTCATTAATCCTTTTAAAGATGAAGTACTATGTGACGTGGCACTGCTTTCCGTAGCTGGTGCCTTTTTTGGAAAACCTTACTTGTGTGATCAAAATAGTACATATTAGTCACAGTCTTAGAAGTTGATTGTCAAACTTTGGAATCAATGGTATGACATACCCGAAACACAACCCACATCAACGGTTTCTATGATATCTTCTAACTAAACAAAGAAGCTTATCAATCATGCTCAAAATTTTGCATTAATTATGATAAAGCCTCAACATTCCAAGAAGACTACAACAATGATTCGACTCATCGACCATTGGAGCTCCCAACAAAAACAAAAGATCAACCACATTCTTGAGGAGTATCGAAACATATTTCAAGATCCAAATGAAGTACCTCTATAGTGGTAGGTAAAACACTCCATTGAATTTGCTCCTGGTTCTTCATTACCCAATGCATCTATTTATAGAAGATCCATTCTAAAAAATGAATATATTCAAAGGAAAATCTAGGATTTGATCAACAAAGTTCACATCCTCCCCAACTCCTCTCCTTGTGGAAGTCTAGCCGTCCTAGTTCCAAACAAAAATGGTACTTGGCGCATGTGCATCGACTATCAGGCTCTCTAAAAGATTTCAGTAAAGAACAGATATCCTCTTCCATGGATAGATGAACTCATCAACTGTCTAAAAGGTGCTAAGTTCTTTACAAAGCTCGACCTCAATTCATGATAGCACCAAATTCTGATTGAGTCCATTGATGCATTGAAAATGACTTTCAAGACCAAGGAAGTATTATTTAAATGGTTAGTCATTCATGTCAGCTTAACCAATGCACCTGCAACCTTCATGAGACATATGGATGACCTTCTATGACCTTTTATCGGAAAATGTGTCATTGTCTATCTTGATGATATCTTGATTTTCATTCGATCATGGGAAGAACATGTCAGACAACTTTGACAAGTCTTCAACATTCTCCAACAACATCGATTATATCTTAACATGGACAAATTCTCATTTCTGATGACCAACATCAAATATTTGGGGTATGTAATTGACTGTGCAGGCATTCATGTCAACCCATAAAAAGTACAGATCCTCAAATATTGTCCCATTCCTCAAAACATTCATGAACTAAGAAGTTTTATTGGTTTGTAGAATTTCTATCGACGGTTCATGCTTGGCTTCAGTCACATCACATGGCCTTTGAATCAGCTGACGAAAGGAAATGGGAAAATTGTCTTCAAATGGAAACCAACACAACAACAAGATTTTGTACAAGTAAAAAACAAGCTTTGTACTGCACCAATACTTGTGTTACCTGATTTGCATCAACATTTTGAGATTGAGATGGACACATCATACTATGCCCTCGATGCAGTGATCACTCAGTCAAGTAACCCAGTCGTGTTTCATTCTGATTCTTTCAACGACATTGTTAGAAGGTATTCTATGTATGAAAAAGAACTGTACACCATTTTGAAATCTCTTAAGAAATGGAGACACTACATTCTTGGTAAGGAAACAGTCATTTTTAATGACCATAAGAGTTTATAGCTCGCCTCGTCCTAGTCGAAACTACAGACATCTCGACAACTCAAGTGGATTAATTTCCTACAACAATTCTAGTTTGTAATTAAGTATCGGAAATTCTAATCCAATTCCAAAACCAATTGCCTCAGCCGACCACAATTACTCTTCTATCTACAGTGCTAAGTATGCAAGGTTAGGACACCACTACTTGGCCACATTTGTATTCGGTAGACTACAATTTATCTGCAATTTATTGACAACTTCAAACTGACACATTGTCTACTACCGACTACTTCCTAAAGGACACCTTGTTATATAAGCTTGGACAACTTTGTGAACCGACTAGTGAACATTGACAGAAGCTCATTCAGGATGCGCACTACAACAAGACTGCAGGAAATTTTGAATTCACAAAAACACTTGTTATCCTCCAAAAGTATTTTTATTGGCCTTCACTTAATTATTACGTCAACAAGTACATTCAATCGTGCATAGTTTGTTCCATTTCTAAACCGTTGAATCACCGACAATGACTATACACACTTGTTCTAGTTCCTAGATGACCATGGGAATCTATTTCTATGGACTACTTGATGGGATATATTACTAGCAAACATCATCATGGCATGATCTTAGTAGCAGTCGACATATTTTCCAAGATGTCTATACTCATACCCTGCAAGAAGGATACAACAACACAAAAGACGACTCAGTTCTTCTTCGAACATGTTTGGAAACATTATGGTCTCCCGAAGACTATGATTTCCGACATAGATTTTATATTTGTCACCACCTTTTGGTAAAATCTCTCCCAACATCTTGACATGAGACTTTCTTTCTCAACAACCTTCCATCCGCAAACAGACGGATAGACAAAAGTTGTAAATTGCTTGGTAGTACAATTGCTTCGCATGTACAACCACAGGCATTATTGAACATGAGATGGAAACCTTCCATACATACAACACAACTACAATCGTGCTAAACAAAGTTCTACAGGAAATATTCCATTCAATATCTGTTATGGATTTCAACCCTTAGTGCCTATCGACTTGATCAGTTTCTCGACATAGTCCAACGACACCGACTTCAAAGAATGAGAAGTTGAGAAATCATTAAAGTTTAGAGATAAAATATACAACATCCAGAAGCAACCGCAGGAAATGTTGCAACAAGATAATGAAAAATCCAAGTCATGATACAATAAGAATCACATTCCTCATTCCTTCCAAATTGGGGATCAGGCTCGGATACATCTAAAGAAGGAGCGCTTCACTGGCCCATACAAAAATTTGAAACCTTTGCGATATGGTCCATACCGTGTCCTTAAAAAAATTGGAGAAAACGCTTTTCATCTTGGCATTCTAGCATGCCTTAGCTTACATCCAGTCTTTAATATAGATCTACTTCGACCATACCATGCACCATTATTGGAAAATAACTACTTGCAGACAACATAACCGATTGACATCCATATCAGTGTTCAGGAACCTCTCCTTTGTGACATTATTGTAGGACGATGCATACGCCATACACGGATGAACTCTATTCTCTTATTTCAAATGGTTAAATCTAGACAACTCCCCGCGCAAGGGAAATGGTACTATGCTATTTAAATAGACAACATTTTTCGTCACCTAAATGAATACAAAATGGATACCATTGTTTCTTAAGGAAGGAGGAATGATCCAACCAGCATTTGGAATGTTGTCCAACTTTGACTACTTCGAACGCTTCAAATGCCTCGATAGGTTCAGTATCGTCTTCGACAAGTCCGAACCTTGACACAACCAAATTTGATGACCTCGACAAGTTTCTCATTTGACATACAACATACCAATATGCATTATCGATACCGATGACTGAAATCGATGGATTGTCTCTCTTCCTTCTGATCGTATGGGACAGTTGAACTTCCGAACCATTATAACTTCTTTTGTAACTGAACATAATGGGTAGTCACCCAATCATCTAAGCATTCTATATAAACATGTATACTAATGTAATATAATTCAATTATGATTCTTCCATATTTCATGGAAAATAAATTTTAATAGAAATTGGTTTGAATTCTTGCATATTGTATGTGTGCATACTTTCTATCGACCTAGTGTATTTCCTTATTTACTTGTTCTTCTTGTTATGCTTCCACCATAACAGTGCTCGACTCATTCAGTTGACTGTTGTCCCCAACGTGCATAAGGGAACGATCTAGATCATTTTTATCTCATTAAATCATATTTTCAACAGCTAAATCTACACATTCTTATATATTTTAGATTTAATTTTGAAAAAATGAATATGGACATATTTTTACTTTTGTTACGTAGATGGTTACATTGGAAATTTCATGTCATGTAAATAATGTTTAAAGTCCTAATTAGAGTAGAGTAGGTAAGCTTTAATTTTAGTTGTGAATATGTGTGCGTGATCTAAAAAACATAGAGTAGCATGACTATAAAGTTAAGAATGCTCAAATTTCTGTCGTCCATTTGCTAAAATAAAAATAAATAAAAATCATTTTAATTTGTCTTAAATTAATTTGACAATTTTTTTTCTTTTAGGAATGCAAATAAGAACAAAACATAAAAATGAAATAACTTGAAAAAAAATGTGTTTTTTTGCACGTTCATCCTTAGACCTCAAACAATCCTCCAAACAAAAAAATTAAAATTTTAGAAAAATATAATGAAAATAGTAAAAATAAAATTAAAAAATTCACAAATAAAGAGCAGTTATGTGTTGTCACTTGTTGGAAATCATGAGGTATTTCATCTCGATCTACACTCATGCATGGATATATTTTACATAGCTCTAGCTTGAGCTTCATGCCAAGACACATCCTTACATAAGTTTTATAGAGAAATATTTCGACCTGGCCAACCACTCCTTCATCTTGACCTGCTAATGGTAGTGCCTCTGTACGTTATCAAAACAGAAAGATGCACATGCTTTCTCCATCATTGTATTGTTATCTTTTCTCAACCATATTTGAAACCAATAACATATGTCCTCAACGTGAAAGGGTTTTTATATTCTTGTTGAGGGGTGAAAGAACTCCTGACTGAGAACATGTTGTGATCATGATTTAGTGGGTATAGATAGAGTTTCGATATTGATGGCATTAGGTATTGAACTAAAAGACACAAAAATTATACAACTGAGAGTGGGATGAATCATTTAGTATATACAAATCATTTTGTCAAGCTATAGGATCATGTTTCCTGAGAACTTAGACTCCAAGATAAATGATCCTATGATCTTCGATATTTTCTAGGAGGTTTGGAGTGTGATATTTTCCCATCGATAGTTGTAATATCAAATACCATTATCTCTGACTACCTTTACCTAAATATTTTTGCGAGGGATAAAAATTCTAATTACTGTTGAGGTTCGACGTTGAGCACAGATTTTGTGCAACCTCGTCAAGCATGAATATCTCTTCTCTTCAGAGGCGATGGTTTGGATTGTGAGGTGGAAAAATGTGAGCAGATAGCAGTTTCACGAGAATAGAGATAGAAATATTTGTTTTGATATTTCCTCTAACATTAATAGATCCATGAATCACCCGTAAAATACCCTTTGAGTCTTGAACTGCAGGATGTACTAAATCAATTCATAGTTAGGTGGATCCACCCTTGAACTTGCCATGGGTAAAGTTTGCATGGTCAAGATTATTTATTTTCTCTCGATAAATGAGAGCCTATATAAGCCTCCTCCTCATCAATCCATATCTCAATTGATCGGTGGTTTTGTTTGGTGATTGTTGGCCATAACATTATTAGAGATAAATTTTTAGGGACGCCAACTTGTTATGTAAGAGAACCATATTATTAAAGGTGAACAATTGTTCAACTCTATCAATGTTTCCCTCGTTCCAAATTTATCCTTGAAATCATGCCTCATCACAGTGGAGGAGGAAGGACATCTCCTCATGCAACACCTTGACCACCAGTTCGTATCCCCTAGCCCATCTTTCATGCTCCTCCTCTTACACCCATTCAACATAGTGGTGGTGGGTATATGCTAAGAAACATTGGTTCTTCCATAGTTTAAGGTGTGGATTTTTGAACTAGAAGTGTTATACCACATATAGGAGTCAATGATGAGCAGCGAGGAGAATGATTTCATGAGCGAAGATAAGGAAAGGTATATGCCTCCTTTATCTGATTGATGGTTTTAAATTTAAGTTTTAAGCATGTATGAAAGTAAGGGTGTTCTTGCAATGGCATCCCTTGAAGTGGATTTATATACTATCGAACTCGAGAGCACTGTTACAGTCAAGTGGTGTAAAACTAATGTTTTTATTAGAATCTTCCCAGAAGATGAAATCCAGTTGGAAAACAATATAAATGTGAATTCTCTACATAATCCTCAGGAAGATGCAACAAAGTTTTAAATATGAAGTGGCTTGTTGTGATTGGTGTTTGTACCCACCTTGGTTTTGTTTCATTTCCTAATGATGGGGATTATGGAGGTTGGTTATGTCCTTTGTTTGGATTGGTTCCTTTCCAAATTACTTACATATTTGTTGCAAAATTCCAGGGTCTTAGCAATGGTGGGATGTTGACCCATCATCACAGTTTTAGTTTGTCAAACTCTTGGATACTAGATCGATAAAGAATGAGACATGATCTCAGATGGGTTTCATACAAAAACATGGTTGCTTGTCGAATGTACAATCTTGTTCATTTATTAATGTGGAAGAGCACTGGTTTCTCATCATTTTCTTCTAGTATTCGATGTAACATATATGCACGATAAAAAATTCCTATGTATCCATTGTTGTGGCTAGAATAGATTTATTGAATAATTGTTCGGTGAATATAAGTCGATGATGGCCCAAATGGCCATCTGGGATAGTCAACGTTGTCAAAATTGTGTGGAGCATATGAAAGCAAGGTGTCATCTGGGCCTTAAACAAATTTACATTGTATATGGGATGCGTGACCTCATATCTTCTCTTCCTACTAAAGGACCCACCATTTTCCATATAACCCTTTCAATATTTAAATCGATCCTGGATTTATGGGAAATTGTGAAGTTGTGTCTAATTATTCTTATCCACTGGCTCAATGAGAAGGATAATGTGCGTGTTGTTCTGACCAATATCACATGCGACACCGATGTAAAAGTGGACACATTCATAGGAAATGATGATGATGGAAAGTATGAATTAGCTATGCATTCTTTCGAGGAAAGGCGTGAGCCATACGATCCTTGGTAGTGTGTGTTTTGTTCAGTTGATCAAAATCAACGATTCATTGTCTCTTAATTTAGTTAATATAGGTATAGTGTTGGTAAATAAAGTTTTTATTTATTTATTTGCAGTAGCTCATTCCCAAAATCCATTTTTTGAACTTAGTTATGGAACAAACTTATTGTAATATAAAATCAATTCTAAGTGCTAATTGTATAGGCAATTCATAGTTTCATGTGAATGGTGGGTTTCATTATTTGGTTGTAAAACAAGATTACAATGTTAGTAGTGGGATTTCTCCTATTCTGGTAAAAATACAATCTTAAAAAAAACATTAAAATATATTATAATAAATAAATAAAATAAAAAGTTAAAAACAATTGAAAATGGACCTTCACACTTTTTGGACACATTATTAGAATCATGTTCTTTACATTTAAAGTTAATTTGGTTTCTTTAGTCACTTCAAACAGGTATTCACAAAAATGATTGTCTAAAGATGCGCCATGGCCAATCGGTAAAAACACATTTCATTTTATCTTGAATTTGATTTGCTAAGCATGTATTTTTCTTGCATTTTATGTTTTTTGATGCTCTCACAATTTTGTTGTAGGATTAGTGCTAACCTTTTACAGGTTCGAAGACAATCTAGAAAACTTGTTCATGCAAAAGTGATTTCTAAGAATCACAAAATCTTTCAGAAAACATGTTTCATCGGAAGCTTGAAGGAGTTAAGATTTGTATCACGCATGCCATGCCATTTGTTTCCATAACGAAACCTTTCAGAAAACCAAATTGTGTCATGATATGTTTCCATACTGGCCTCTTTCTAAGCTTGTTAGTCATCCATGTTGGAGTCCACTTTTCATTTCCTTACACATCATTATTTACCACATGTCTATTTTTTAAGTCTTATACATTGTTTTCTTATTTTTAGTACATCTTTTGCGTCATGAATAAAACCATTCATTTTCCCTTTCCATGATATAATTACCTTGACATCCTTGTTATAAAAATTATTTGATTGTGAATCTTTCATCTAGAGTCCTACCACTCATTTTGTACAAATCGCGTTGACTGATGTGGAATTCCTTAAGGCCCACCTTTCAACAATTTTTGCCATGATGACACAAGCACATTATCTGGGATAAAGACTAGAGTCCTTTTTAGAACCTTGAGGCTTCCATGCCTTAATATCAAGCTCTCCCACTAACCATCATAGGAATTATCAATATCCCTTGATCGTTGGATTTTTCAAGTGGCTCGACATCAGCTCATTTATTCACACTTCGCAAGATGTACTTAGGTACCTTAACACTCATTGACATCAATGGTGCGATTTCCTCACATTGGTTAACAACATCCATCAATGGCCGGTAATCCAATGAATTATTTGCATGCTCAACATCGACACATTTATCCGCATGAGTACAATTGTGCCATCGGGTTTTGTAGTAGGTGAATACTATATATATTTTTCATGACTCCATCAATAGTTTTGCAGCAGCATATTTCCAATCATATGAGGGTACCATAGTTCCACTTTCATCTTTTGACTCATATAACCAAGAATTTCAAATTCCTTCACTTCACGGTCTGTGGTCTAGTAGTAGCATCATCTAAATTCCTCTTGCGTAGTCCATCATCTTTTTGGGTAAGTGGAGGTATGTTATTTTATAATTTTAATCATGTAATTGCTTAAATTCTATAAATGAATGAATTTGGAAAATTCCCTCACCATGTTACATTTCCTTCCTTACTCATTTTATTATTTATACAACATATTCAATTTGGGGGGGGGGGGTATATTTGTAATGTCCCTTTTTAAAATTTTATTAAATGACCANCCCCAATTTTGATGTTAACTAGATTTGATGTCTAGATCTCCAAATCAACCCAATTGCTCTGAAATTTTCTCTGGAGGTACATGAATGATATTAGAACTTAAATATGATGTTAATAGATTTTTAATGACCCCCCAATTAAATCTTTAAACTTTTTTAATGTTCCGTTCAAAGTAGGATTCTTTACTAGAAAATTGGGGCTCCAATTCCCCCTAGGTAGTTGTCGGAAATGGATTCAGAAATGATCCCAAAGTCACTCGAAATTATGAACAAAGGCTGTGGATTTGTAAGGGACCTTCTCAAATTCTCATATTCATCATGGTTCAGTTTATACAAGCTGTTATGACTCTTTCCAAAACAACTCTCAAGTCACAATTTCAACCCTTGGGGAAAATCCACCAAATCTTCTCCCAATGCAACAAAAATGAGTAAAATGGATTCCAATGCTTAAGTACTGAACATGAGACTTGAAATAAACATTAATTACATTCCATCCATCATACATGTATCATATATAGATTCCTCCATTTGAAATAATAATCATTTCCATGGCATATATCAAAATAGAGTGGAAATGGTCAATGTTTGCTCATTAAAAGTCATTTTGACATACGACTCTTGGGAATTTAGAATTGAAACTTTTTGAGAATGAATAACAGAGAATATTGAACTTATTACAATCATAAATGGACAATTAAAGTCTATACCAATTTTAAATCATCAGCATTACAATGGTTCACAACAAGATAGCGGGGAAATGGCACTATTTCTTCATTGTTCAACATTTTTACATGAATTATTTTGGGTATTTCGACCTGAGAGTATTTTGAACATGAAATAAAGAGAATATACATCATAAAATAATATAATTGGTATTATAATATTCCCCAAAGATATCAATATCTCACCCAAAGCACAATCCCTCCATTAGCACGGATACGATGTGAAAACTAGAAATAGTTGAGAGAGAGTGTTGCAATAGAAGAATACACATTATTTTCTTTATATTACACCTGAAAATAAGACTCCATTAAATATACATTAAATACCTGAGTGGCCTCTCCAAACACCAACTTGGATGGGAATCTTTCACCCTCGAAATTTGCTAAGGCAAGAAAACTAGTCATCCACTGGCTCTCACAAATCACAAATAACAATTTCTCAAATGATAAAAAGATATTATATTGGTTCATTCCTATATTTTATAAACATACTTATACTTCTAAGGTTTCCAATCCATCCACAAAATCAAGCCAATTCGAATTTGGGTGTGTGCTCATGATTTTCCATGTGTCCTCCCTTTCCTATCCTTCCATCTTCCCCCACTTTGAGTAGGAACCCACTGGGATTCTCCAACTCACATGAGAGATCTCTTGGATGCTCTATTCAGACCTAATATTTCATATATGTCAAATTTCATCCTTCATATATTATTTGTGTCATAGGTTTCATATCATCTTCATCATTATTGTCATCGAGCTAGGGAATCTAGTCCCAGTGTTTCACTAGCTCCAACATGACTCTTCCTTTCCCATTTAAGTTACATTTCTTCCCAAATTCGACCTATAATGAATATGTCCAAATTTATTAACCTTATCAATCATCCAAGAACCTTTAGTTTTCCCATGGATTTGAAATTGCAAGAGGAGGTTTCCATTTGGTACCAAATTTCTAGCTTGTGTGGGTCCCACATTCTCCATGTGTCTTCATGATCAATTGCCACTTTGATTTTTCCTTGTATTTATTTATTAATCTCCTTTATTAAAAATTTATTCCATTATACTTTTCAAACATCATTTATTGTCCCCCTTATTCCATATCCCAAAGCTTCCATCCCCAACCTAGGAAACTAGTAATTTTTTTCCTTGGCAATTATTTGACCCTTAGCATCAATTTAACATTTACTCTCACGAATATGGAAAATGTGATTAGGCCATTGTGACCCAATGAAAAATTTGGGACATGACAATATTCATTACCATTTGATTCCATTTTACACATGCCATCATCTCATTTACCATTGACCATCATGTCTCTTCCAAATTACACTTTGTTTCAATTTGAGTTATTTTTGGCATGATTCATAACATGAAGAAAAGGTTTTCTGATGTACATTGATGGCTTATAATTTCTAGTCTATGTATACCTTCAAATCTTATGTATTGCATCAAGCAAATGAGTAAAATAAATTAATGGTGTTAACACAAGAACCAACATTTGTCATATTCATGGTTGTCACACAAGAACCAACCATAAGTGAAATTAGTTGCTACATATGTATTTCACATCATGGAATGATTTATTGTTAAAAACATCATCATGCAAATCCAAAGTTAAGAAGCCAAAAATTTTATGCACAGTTGCATGAGGGAATGCAAGAAGTTCAGTTGGGGGGAGATTTTGGGTGACCCAAATGTCGCATTTTCACCCTATTTTCCTTTCACTATTCCTCACATTCATCCCTATTCATCACTCTATTCACCATTCCTTATACCATTTTCATGAATAAATATGGGTTTACCTTGTTATTTTTCAATTTATTTATTTTTAAGGCTTTTAAGGGATTTTGTGATTAAATATTAGAAAATTGACATATTTTCTTGTTTATCTCAAAGTTGTGTGAGATTTGTAGTGTGTATGAATATTTGAATATTTTCAACGAAAGTATTATTCAAAATCTTCCCATATATTTCCTCCACCTTTTCAAGATTTGAAGGAGATAACTATTCAATTTTATTCCAAGGAGAAGATCATGGAAATATGGATATAATATTTTATCCAATATTTGTGAGAGGATTTGAAGGGTCAATATTTTGTAATGATTGGAAATTTGTTGAAAGAAAAGTGGATATACATTTATGAGTTGCTTATCCTCTTTTTAAAGAAACTCATGTATGAATAAGAGTGCTCTCTCTTCATTTGGGAGAGAGGCAGCTAATAGAAAGTGATTAGTTAGAAGACGAGTATTTAGTCCTAAGTTAATGTAGAGTCTTTTAGTCATGGAGTGGAGTTTGATTATTATGTAATGGATATGGTGATGTCATGTAAGCTTCTTGATTTATCCATAATGGATTTGGATTTCTTTATTATGAATTGTTAGTGTGATCTCTGTTGAAGCCTCGGGTAAGTTTGTTGTTGGAATGTGTTCCAAGGCTCACAACAGAGGATGAAAACCCAACCAAAGGATTCAAGAAATCCTACACAAGTATTACCCTATCCTTGAGCTATTTGGTTTGGTTAACACCCACAGATATTTGGCCTCCGCTGGCACTCTTTGAGTTGATGAATTTTGATCCTGGAAAGATCTGTCTTCCTATAGAAGGAAGACAAGTGTCTTAAGTCTAAAACAATCTACCTAGAAAGGAAATCTAAACTAATCTAGAGCTACCTTAAGAAGACAGATTAACTTGATATGAAAACAAATAAGTATGTTCATCAATTTAACAAAAATTTGAAAGAGATTTAATTACTTATCAACCCAAATCACTATCAATCAATCAAATTTGGCTGATGGTAAGTTAAAAATTTAGAAACATTCAATATTAATGTGTGATTAATATGTTAATTGGAAAATTAACATAGATTATAACTGTTTGTGAATCATTTGCAAAAATAGATAAAAGTTTTAATTGAATAAACTCTTTTAAAACCTTAATCATACATAGATCATGAGAAAAGATAAATCAAAACTATAGATAAATGTACTTATGAATTGCAGAAGATTAACAGTGTTTAATAATCAATTTGAAGTAAGAAAAATCAATATTATCAAAGAAACTTGAAAAATAGACAAAGAGGATCTAAGATAATAACTTCATTGTATTCCTAAAAGTTTGTAAAAAATTACAAGACCTGCATTAATCAGAGTTTCTCCAGTATCCTTTGTTGATTTTCTCCTCCAAAATCGCCCCTATTACATGAGAAACCTCCCCTTTAAATAATAGTTACAAAGGAATAAATCCCCAAGAAACTGGGATTGGAATATACATAATAAACTAATAACCACGGAATTCTCACAACCTAGCCCAAATCTCCAACAATTCATCTATGTTTGGATAATTTGTTGTTTCAAACCCGAGTTGGGAATCACATTTAAAAATTTTAATCTCGTTTTTAGACAACTTGTGCCAAATACGGATAAAAATGTGGATCTTTCCTTCAACAACAAAAGGTTGTCTTACTAACCAATCCACATCTTTAATGCTGATATGGTCAAGACCCTGAATTTTCTCTTTGGCTTCGTCGCACTGGCGTTCAACCTGTTCAATCATTAGCTTTGGAAGAAAAGCATTTTCAACGAGGTCCATGTTAGGAAAGTGCAATATTTCCATAATATTATCAATAGCATACCACCTTCTCCCACAGATAGCTTGCACCTTCTGAATGGTATTTTGAATCATCTCATTCAAATTAAGCCAAGCACTCAAAATGGTTATGATTTTCTTCAATTGAAATCTACTAAGGATAGTGATATTCTATGCTCTATCCTTCATATACCTTTGCCAATCTAGAATATTATCATAAGCCTTAGAAGCTTGTTCTCTTTTAGTTGTTTTCTCCTCAAGAGTGACATACATCTTGCAAAAAACAACATGAGTCTAAAAAATATCATCTAGAGTCCCAATCATTTCAGTTATCAACTCATGATGCTCTTTATTTACTTGGATGGCCAAATCCTTAAACTACTATTGAGAAAACCTAGAAAAATCATTGGAAGCTGCACTTGTAGTTGCATCTTCACATTGTTTTTCAAGTGTAGCCATCCTTTGTGTAATAGTGGCATTTGTAGTCTATTTCTTCTGCAGTTCATCTTGGCGAGAATTATTCTTCAGTTGCAGTTCATTTAACTTGTTTTCATATACCTTTTTAAGATCAACAACATAAGCATCATGCTCCCTTCTGGTCATGTCCAGCTCTTCTTCAAGCTTGCTTATTTCTTCCTTTCTTCTGTCAAACTCCCTATACAATGTGTTAACTGCATCAATATTAGCACCTATGAATGCAACCACAACTATAGCTGTATCAACAACATATACCTGAGGGTCACCAGACTACTATGTCTAGATTATTTGATTAGCTTCAACACCACCTTGATCTCGGCTTCTGTTCTTTCCTCTTCTAAGCACTGCCTTGGATGATTTTCTATAGAAATAAGCACTAAGAGGGACTACAATGTCTTCATCAAGCTCAGCCACTGACTTAGTAAATTATATAGTCCCATCCATTGTTGAGACCAATGAAGATGTCTGAGTTATGGTGGAAGTGGGCACAGGAATAGTAATTTGAGAATTACGTAACGGAAAAGAGATGTTTTTATCAAGTGTTGTTTCAGAGGTTGAAGAGAGGACTGGGATGGAATTTTCAGGAGATGGAATGTGAAAGTTAGCAGCTAGAAGTGATGATGAAGGCACCAAAATTTTCTCAGGGATTGATGATGATGAAAGGGTAAATGAGGGTAATTGCAGAGGAAGTTTTCATGGATTGGGTCTCTACAAGAGTAGATTGAAACATGGGAGGTTGCATTGAGATAGGTATGATAGGGGAATATGCAAAGTTCAAATTATAATATAATTGAGATAGTGAGGGTGATGGGATTTCTCCTATAGGAAAAGTAGAGAGATTTTGGATGGATGAGAAGAGCAATGCTGAAGTTGAAGAGTTAGACTCAGAAGTGGATTGTGCAATATTCGAAGGAGCGATAGAAGGTGTGTGTGTGTGTGTGTGAGGGGTGACAGGGGGATAAACACAAGGAGGGAAAGGTGTAGGTTCACACATGTAGAGAGAGAGAGAGAGAGAGAGAGAGAGAGAGAGATGGTGTCAAAGAAATACGGTGTAGGGTTCATAGATGGAAAGAGAGGGAGGTTGTGAAAGAGAGAAACATGGAGAGTGAGGGTGAAAAGAGATAGGGAGGGAGGGATACAATTTAAGGCAAAGAGAGAGAGAGAAGGGGGGATAATGTCATAGAGGGCTAGTAACTAAGGGAGAAGGGAGGGAAATATTGATAGAGGGAGGTAAATATAAGGTGGAGAGAGAGGGAGAGAAAGACAGAGTTTGTGAGAGAAGGGGGGAGACACACACACACATAAAGATTATGTAATAACCCAAAAATTCGTAAAAATTTAATTTTTTTTAAAGTGACATAAAATGTCTAAAGTCGCAGCTAAGTAACTGCTAATGGTTAGCGGAAAATGAAACAGTTTATAAAAGAACATGGGATTTCTTCTTTAAATGAACTTGTAAACTAATGGATGTAATCTTAAACATCCATGTTAGTACTATTAATGACTTAACAACTTTAGTTATATCTGAGTTAGAAAAGGACTTGGATTTTGTTGTTGCTAGATACTGATGATTAACCTTTGTCAAGTAGGTAAGAATTCTTGTATGATATCGGGGCTTACTTAGTTTTCTACTAACTCAATTGGACTGTTGGTTCCTTACAGGTTTAGTAGGCAAGCATAAGATCTAGTAGGTGTTATTCAAAATTATGTCAAAAACTACTTCCCTAGCGTGATTAAGATGCTAGTTTTAGAAAAGGTTTAAATATGTTGCGTGTCTTCAAGAAGGTAATGTCAATTCTTTTCCATTTTTATAAATCCATAGGTGTATTTAGAACTAGCACCATAATGAATTTCTATCAAAAACATAAACAAGGATATAAATTGCAAGAGCAAGTACTTACCAAAGTTCCTTCAATCGTATGAAGATTATTCTCTAAAATTATGAAGAACA
Organism: Pseudotsuga menziesii; assembly: GCA_001517045.1. Classification (NCBI taxonomy): domain Eukaryota; kingdom Viridiplantae; phylum Streptophyta; class Pinopsida; order Pinales; family Pinaceae; genus Pseudotsuga; species Pseudotsuga menziesii. The sequence goes on from LPNX010860222.1 coordinate 139,990, forward strand.
TGGTTTGGTTTTCTTGTGTTTATAGTACTGGTTATTTATAACTTCCAATAGAGAGAATAGAGCTCATGTTTTTGGCTTTAAAATTTTGCTTTAAAATTCACTTCAAACTGTTTAGTGATCTCGCAGCTATTCTCATTTCAATACTCAAAAGATGTCCTTCTCTTAAAGCATGATCAAGTTACCTATGTTTTTCAATTATAATTTTAACAATGAGTTATTAGGAAATTATCGCAATTCTATAACATTGTTAGTCTTCATTTTCTTGATCACTCTTTCATCAAAACAGTATAAAGGTTATGTTTTTAGAAGTTTATTGCTTTTCCTTTTTACTATAGTTATAAGCTATATTATAACCATCTCATAACTCTTTACTATTTCTAAAATTACACCATCTATTAGACTTGTTTGAAAGCATGAAGATATTCTAGGATAACCATAGTATTTAAGTTATAACCTAAGGTAGAATACCTAAAACAAACCACTATGATGAAATCAAATGATGCAAAAGCATATCTTATATAGTTTGAAATGATTATTGGTTTTGAAATACTGCAAATGTTTGATTGTAGCATTGACTATAGGTTTGGACCCACACTTGGAGAAGTAGTGGGAAGGACACATGGATATGTTACATCCACTCGAGGTTGAATTAAAAGCTTGAAATCCTACTCATTTTCTTATGAAGTGAGAGTTCCTCCTTTCTGTTGGTCGAGATGAGAGCTCGCGGCCGTGAGAGGCCTGTAACCAACTTCAAACATTGGCATTGCACCTGCAACTTCTACATTGTGACTATTGGGAGAAGTCATTGATGGTTTTGGTTCTTCTGTGTGTTGAAAAGTTATAGTGAGAGTGGGTGTTGGATTTTCATTGTGGCCCGAAGACTGTGCTTTTCTCTAACCTGCAACTGGTCACCCAGAGCTTCTACATTCGTACATTTGAGTCAATTTTCTTGTGTTTCCTTTGCAGCGGTGACTTCATATCTTCTTTCCTTTCGGCATGGTACCAAATGCGACCTGGTGTGGCCATCCCTCCTCAGCTTCAGCTCCAATTTACTATAGGTAAAGACTTGCCCTAAACTCAGTTTTAAATTTGTTTTCTTACGAGGGTTTTTATAAATTTTAAGCAACAAAGTATTTACAATGATTTGGTTTGGAACTTGCAAGTTCGTGCTTTCGGCTCCAATGTTGTAGGTGAAAATGAGCTCACTCTTCATTCTTTACATGAGCATCGAACTGGTAAGCCCCCGTTCCAACGAGGGTTTCTTCCTACATGACGTTGTGGTTGTTGGAAGTTGGTTCTTATGGTTTAAAGGGCATGACCTCGGTTCTCTATTATCTTGTTTGCTATTTGTAATTTTTTTAGAAACCCTTAAAGGGTACTTCCTGCAAGGTGAAGAAGGCTCTGGAAGCTGTGATGTAAATGGGTTTTAAATTTTGTGTTTTTAGCCTTATGGCTTGAACAATGTAATTTCTTTGTTTTTAAAACAAAAGGGCTCAGCTCGAAACTCAAAGGGATATAAACCTCTGTCTAGTTTATTTTAGTTTTTATAATAGATTTTGGTTGGTGAAGAATGATTGTGAAACAGTCAGGATTGTAAATGGAAACAAGATCTTTCTCTTGTCAGTAAATTATGGAACCTGTTTGATATATATTTATATATTTTGCATAGTTTGGATTTGTTAACAGGCCTGAGCCTCGACCCTTTGATTCTAAAGGCTGTAAGCCATTCCTTATTATTTGATTCTGTTTTTTCAAATAGTTTATGTAATATTTGATTATTTTAATTCTATTTTCAACAATTTGTTTACATAATATTTTTAATTAATATCATGTATTATAAGGATTCCAATGAAAAGTTTATGGGACATTTTACTATGTTTAAGAGTAATATTTTACTCTGTTTTTGGTTCAAAAGGGTTAATTAATAAGTAAACCCTACATTTCGATAATAGTATTATCTATACTTAGTAATCCTTAGCTCTATTTATTTAATATTATCCTTAATGATTTTTACAACCTGTTTTTAAAACTTAGCTAAAAAGGATTAGGGTTTATTGCTGCATACTTGTGAATAGGATATAATTATCTTTCAATAACTTCTGTGGTTCTAATTAGGTTATAGTAGAATCCTTCTGTCTTATAACAGAGACACGTAGTGTTTGGAAATCAATGTTATAAAAAAATGTTTTGCAAATTCTCTTTACCTGGTTCTTAGATGTTAGCCTATTTACTATACTTATGTTTATTTATCAAACTGTAAGTTCTATGTTTTATAAAGAATACTAATACTAGAATTAGTTCTATAAATAATATGAATACTAATGGTTTTACATACCTATCTTTTAGTTTTTATCTAAAGTAAATACATTTTAATGCCGACAATATTTACTACTTCTTTAGAGTAGAAATCATAAGGAAACTAAAGTAAAACGTAGTTACAATTTTCATTTAAGTGAAAAGAATCATCATATTCACCTAAACACCCAGCTGTACTAGAGTATTTCCTGAGCTAGGCGTGGAAAAATATAGTATGGAAATTCAAATTCTATCTATTTCTCATTTTGCATATCTATTACTATTTCTAACATAAACTGCAATTTACCAAGTCTAACATTACAAAATTACTCCTTTCTTCATAAAACCTAATTAAATACTAACATGCTTGTATCTAGTTAAACATTTTACTGAGGACGGTAAATAAAAATAACATAAAGACAAATAGAACCCGTCAATGATAAGATGAAAACAGCTTAAGTAGGTTGTTCCTCCCAACCAATCTCCTGGAGAATGCTCAGACAACGCTTCCTCAGGACCCCTGAGCTTGTTCTTTGTCTTCTTGGCAAAGTATTGAGTGGAGACTATAACCTTAAGACGTTTTGTTACCTGACTAGTCTAGTTACCTCAGTAATTAAAATCTCCTCACAGTAGTAAGAACTTCATCCTAATAGCCCCAATAAGTTCAATCTCAGCACTTAACCCCTCAAACTCACTTCAGTAATCCCCTCCATTGAATTTATCTTAAGTAAATTCATTCACCCTGAATGATCACCTCTAGAATGAGCAGCCTCAGCTGTCTTCAATTGGAACTTTTATAGATATGCCTAGGTCTTCTGGGTCAATTTTCATTTAATGAGCCACTTGCTCCAATTCAAATTTCTTAGGGAATCATGACCACAAATATAGGGAAGTTGCCACCTGCAACAGTTGGAAGTAGTTTGAGGATGCTGCCACTTGTCAGTGTACTCTCCACCCAATCTCCTCCACTAATTGAACAATAAACACTCTTTTAACAGCTTCCCTAAGTTGCTGTCTCTCATTTATTTATTTATAAATAAAATATTCTGAATTACATTAATTATTCTTGACCCCACTGGGTCATCAATTACAAACTTAGCATAAAATATAACACAATGTTCCTCAAGTAACATTAAATTGTTTTTGCAATTTGGGGCATGTGACATACACAGCCCCTTAAATTATAACATCGTCCTCGATGTTATTTATTCCTCATCCTCAGAGTTCCCCTGAAATAGAATTGGATATGCATCTTGCATATGACTTTCCAATTCCCAGGTCACTTCCTCTGGACTAAGGTGCTTCCATTACACCTTCACTTGACCAATGGTGTAGTTCCGAAGCAAGATCTCCCTCCGCTCAAGGATACAATCCAGTTCCACCAGAAAATCTTCAGGTTCCACCTACACATCATTCCAACTAATAACATGAGTAGCATTATGTACATATGTTTTTAATATAGAAATGTGAAAAACATTGTGAACTCTTAAATTCGGTGGTAGATCTAACTGATAGGCTACCTGTCTGATCCTGGATAGTATTTCAAAAGGACCACAATATCGAGGTGCTACCTTGGCACATCTACCTAGCCTCAGAGAACTCTTTTTTGGTCTCACCTTAATGAAAACATGTTCACTTACCTGGAACTCCTTTGGAGTTCATTTAAGTTCTGCTTGACTTTTCTATCGATCTTGTGCAATTTTCAAATTACCTTGTACCTGTTTTACAATTAATTCCATTTCTTTCAATAATTCAGGTCCTAATACTAACATGTCCACTGGATTACTCCAAGAGATGGGGGTATTGCATTTCCTTCCATATAGAATTTTGAAAGGACTATACCTAACTACAGCTTGATAATGATTATTGTAAGCAAATTCTACCAGGTGTAAATAATCTTCCCATTTACCTGGCTGCTCCTTTACGTACATTCTGAGTAGATCCTCCAATACCTGATTTACTCTTTCAGTTTGTCCATCAGTTTGAGGATGGAAAGAGGTGATATAGTTTAACGTAGTATTTAATCCTATAAACAAAGATATCCAAAAATTAACTATAAATTTAGGGTCTCGGTCTGAAATTATCACCTTCGGTATTCCATGCAACCAAAAAAATTGTTTTAAGAAAATATGAGCAATATTTGCAACTTTATAAGTAGTTTTTACAGGTATAAAATGGGCTTCTTTACTCAATTTGTCAACCACTACCATTATTGAGTCATTTAAGTTCTAATTTTTAGGTAATCCAGTGACAAAATCAAAGCTAATTATCTCCCATTTCTAGCTAGGGATAGGCAATGGCTGAAGTATCCCAGATGGATGCTGATGTTCAGTTTTTACTTGCTGACATTCAAAGCATATAGCAATATATTCTGCCAATTCATTTTTCATATTTGGCCAGAAATAATATTTTCCTAGCATGGTTATAGTTTTCTAATAACCTGGATGCCCTGAATAAGGAGTTTTATGAATTTTGTTTAAAATTAATAGCTTAATCTTAGGTACATTAGGTACTTATAATATTTATTTATACAGTAATAGTCCTTTTTCATTCAAGTTGTACCCTATACTTAGACTTTCTATTAAATTCTCTTTTACTTTTGCTTGTAAATTTTGGTAATTTTCATCTTGTTCTATTCCAGCTTTAAGTTGTTCTTCCAAGTCTGTTGTATAAGTGCTGATAGCTGTTGTAAAATTCAGCTTTGCATTTCTACTTACTGCTCCAGCAACCTTATTTTCCTTTCCTTTGATGTGTTGAATTTCAAAATTGTATTCACTTAGAAAAGCTAGCCACCTAGCTTACCTAGCATTTAAGTTAGGTTGATCTAACAGGTATTTCAATCCTTTATTATCCGTCATTAAGATAAAATTCCTTCCAATTAAATGATGACGCCACATCTTTAAGGCATGTATGATAGAAAATAATTCTAAGTCATAGGTCGCATAATTTTTCTCATGAATCTTCAATTTCCTAGATTCATAAGCAATGACGTGTCCTTCCTGAGTCAATACTCCTCCTAATCCATCATTGAATGCGTTAGTACATACTATAAAATATTTATTAGGGTCTGCAATTCTTAATATTGGTGGTGTGGTTAATAATGTTTTTAACTTTTTAAAACTGTCTTCGCACTTGTGATTCCAATCAAATTTCTTCCCCTTTTTCTGTAAAGAGCTTATCAGATTTTCAATTCTTGAAAACCCTTCGATGAACCTTCGGTAATAGCTGGTAATCCCCATGAATGATTGGACGTCATTTACATCTTGTGGGACTATCCAATATTTGATTTCCTTTATCTTTTCAGGGTCAACTGAAATTCCTTCTTTAGTCACCACATGACCTCAATACTGGATTTTTTCTTTAAATAAGTCACATTTACTAAGTTTCACAAAAAGTGGACGCTCTCGTAACTCTTGCAAGACAATTTTTAAGTGTTCTTTATGTTCTTCTTCAGATTTTGAATAAATTAATATGTCATCAATAAATACGACCACAAATTTATCCAGATATTTGTTCATTACATTATTCATTAGACACATAAAAATAGTTGGAGCGTTAGTAAGCCCGAAAGTCATAACGACAAAATCATAATGTCCATATCGAGTTGTAAAGGTCGTTTTAAAAATGTCTTCATATTTAATTCAGACCTGGTGATATCTAGACTGTAAGTCAATCTTTGAAAACACCGTAGCTCCATGTAGTTGATCGAACAGATCATCTATGCGAGGTAACGGGATCTGTTCTTGATAGTCATTTTATTTAATTGGCGATAATCTATGCATAGTCATAGAGTTCCATCCTTCTTCTTAACAAAGATGACAGGTGCCCCCTACGGAGACACACTAGGTCTAATATAGTTCTTTTCAATAAGTTCTTTTAACTGTGACTTAAGTTCATTTAGTTCGAGTATATTCATCCGATAAGGGGCTTTTGAGCTGGGCACTTCACTAGGTACAAGCTCAATAGTAAAATCTAATTCCTGTTTCGGAGGCAGTCCCAAAATTTCTTTCAAAAATACATCTGAATATTCCTTTAGAATCGATATATCTTCTAATTTTAATTTATCTATGTTGTTCATGTTTTCTTCATCGATTATTGTTATTGCATAAGCCTTACAGCCTTTCCTAATAGCTCTCTTAAGCTGCAAAGTAGAGATCTGCCTTGCGGTTGTTTTCCTAGGGATTCCCTTTACACTTATTAACTTTTCATCATTATTTATGCAAGTAAAGTTTTTATCGAAACAATTCAAGACCACCCTATGTTTCTCTAACCAATCCATACCAATTAATATATCATATGAACCTAAATGTAATATATTGAGCTTAACAAAAGTTTCAAACTGATCCATAGTTACTGCACAATTCTTTACAAAGCTAATTACCTTTCTCTTTGCACCAGTAGCTAACTGAACTAACCAAGAACTTGCAAACTTTTCAACTGGAAGCTTACACTTTTCTTCCAAATTCGGAGATATATGGCTTAAACTAGATCTTGGATCAATTAAAATAGATATAGGTATTTGATTTATCTTACCTTCCACTTCCACCATGGAAGTTTGATAGTCTGCTTGCCAATTCTCTAATGTTGCATTGATCCTGGGCATTGTCCTCGCTAGATCACCAACAATCATTTCCTCCTATATTGTGTGGATGTTACTAACAGTCTTCTTCTGATCGGGGCACACTGATGCATAATGCGGACCATTGCATTCCCAACACTTTATGGGTTCTTTTCATTCAAATTTCTTTGTATATTTACTGTGGTTGTTAGTAGATTCTTTATTCTTTTGATTATTCTGATTGTTCTATGAATTACTTTTATTCCCTTGCAAATTCTTATTACGAAAATTTCTAGTGTTATTATTTTTAGAATTTCGATTAGGTACAAACTCTTTCTTCTTTTGTTCAAAGTTATTATTCCTTTTGACCTTCCAATTGGCCATACTCTCCTTTTTATGATTCTGTTCATAACAAAAATTTGATTTTCTTATTGCTTCTTCTAGGGTTTTTGGATTGTCATACTCAATCCTATCCTTTATATGATAAGGTAAACTGCTGAGAAACCGTTGTACCTTAGGTTTCTTGTCCACAATGTATAGCACATACCTGAGAAGACTTAGAAATTTACTATTCAGTTCTTTCATATTCATTGTACCCAGTTTTAACTCATATAATTCCTTATCCCTTTCCTCATAGTACTGTTCAAAAAAAATATTTATTTTCGAAATATTTCTTGAATGTGCTCCAATTTATGTTTTTCTCTCTTATACCTTTTACTCTTTTTAAGTCCTGCCACCATATATCAACTTTTCCCGTAAGATTATAAATAGCCATCCTAACCTTCAGTTGATTAGAATAGTTATAAATTTGGAATTATTTCTTCATCCCGGATAGCCAAGATTATGCTTCTTCCCCCTTTTCAGTTTCTCCATTAAATGTTGGCGGCTTGATATTCTTGAACTCCCCAAAGATTTCTTCATAAAGTTTATATTTTCTTTTCCTAGTATGGTGGTTATCTTCACTACTGTCACTAGTATAATGAGAGTTTTGTTTATCACCATATACTTTGGAAGATGAGCTACTTTTGTTTTTAACTTGTTTAGTCTTCTTATACTTATGCTGATAACCTATATCTTCAGACTCAATTATTTTACCCTTTCCCTCAGTATGAAATATTTCTATTAAGATCCAATTCAGCTCCTCTTGAGCACTCAGAATCCTCTCATTTTCTTTTTTAACTGATTCCATCTTTGATTTTAATTATTTAACTTTTTGTAGTAGTTCGGAAGAATTATTGGTTATATCTTCTTGTATAGGTTCCTTTTGAAGATTATCCCGTTCAGTGTAAGGAGATTCCTCATCCATATATTCTTCCAATCTATCCATACCTGTCATTAACTCAGAAACAAATTTCTGTGTGTGTATCATTCAAAGAAAACAACATCAGCATAATTATTTAAATTTATTGTTCCATATAAGCAAGTTGAGCTTCATTAAGGCCTAGTGTTTGAACGTTGTGCTCTGATACCACATGTAATAACCCAAAAATTCGTAAAAATTTAAAAAAAATTAAAGTGACATAAAATGTCTAAAGTCACAGCTAAGTAACTGCTAGTGGTTAGCGGAAAATGAAGCAGTTTATAAAAGAACATGGGATTTATTCTTTAAATGAACTTGTACACTAATGGATGTAATCTTAAACATCTGTGTTAGTACTATTAATGACTTAACAACTTTATTTCTATCAGAGTTAGAAAAGGACTTGCCTTTTACTGCTACTAGATACTGATGATTAACCTTTTTGAAGTAGCTAAGAATTCTTGTATGAGATCGAGGCTTACTTAGCATTCTGCTAACTCAATTGCACTGCTCGTTCCTTACAGGTTTAGTAGGTAAGTGTAAAATCCAGTAGATGTTATTTAAAATTACATCGAGAAATACTTCCCTAGCGTGATTAAGATGCTAGTTTTAGAAAAGGTTTAAATATGTTGTTTGTCTTCAAGAAGGTAATGTCAATTCTTTTCCATTGTTCTAAATTTATCATTGTATTTATAACTAACACCATAATGAATTTCTATCAAAAACATAAAAAAGGATTTAAATTGCAAGAGCAAGTGCTTACCAAAGTTCATTCAATCGTATGAAAATTATTCTCTAAAAGTATAAAGAACATGGTTTGGTTTTCTTGTGTTTACAGTACTGGTTATTTATAAATTCCCATAGAGAGAATAGAGCTCATGGTTTTGGGTTTAAAATTCACTTCAAATTGTTTAGTGATCTCGTAGCTATTCTCATTTCAATACTCAAAAGATGTTCTTCTCTTAAAGCATGATCAAATTACCTATGTTTTTCAATTATAATTTGAACAATGAGTTATTAGGAAATTATCGGAATTCTCTAACATTGTTAGTCTTTAGTTTCTTGATCACTCCTTCATCAAAATAGTATAAAGGTTATGTTTTTAGAAGTTTATGGCTTTTCCTTTTTACTATAGTTATAAGCTATATTATAACCATCTCATAACTCTTTACTATTTCTAAAATTACACCATCTATTCGACTTGTTTGAAAGCATGAAGAGCTTCTAGCATAACCATAGTATTTAAGTTATCACCTAAGGTAGGATACCTAAAACAAACCACTATGATGAAATAAAATGATGGCAAGCATATCTTATATAGTTTGAAATGATTATTGGTTTTGAAATAATCATAAATGTTTGATTGTAGCGCTGACTATAGGTTTCGATCCAGGCTTGGAGAAGTATTTGGAAGGACACCTGGATATGTTACATCCACTCGAGGGTTGACTTAAAAGATTGAAACCCTACTCATTTGCTTGTGAAGCAAGAGTTCCTCCTTTGTGTTGGTCAAGATGAGAGCTCACGGCCATGAGAGGCCTGTAACCACCTTCAAACATTGGCATTGCACTTGCAACTTCTACGCTGTGACTGTTGGGAGAAGTCGTTGATGGTTTTGGTTCTTCTATGTGTCGAAAAGTTATAGCAAGAGTGGGTGTTAGATTTTCATTGTGGCCTGAAGACTGTGCTTTTCTCTAACCTGTGATTATTCACCCATAGCTTTTGCCTTTGTATACTTGAGTCAATTGTCTTGTGTTTCCTTCACAACGGTGACTTCATATATTCTTTCCTTTCGGCATGATGCCAAATGCGAACTAGTGTGGCCATCTCTCCTCAGCTTTAGTTCCAATTTACTGCTAGTAAATACTTACCCTAATCTCAGTTTTAAATTTGTTTTATTACGAGGGTTTTTATAAATTTTAGGCAACAAAGTATTTACAATGATTTGGTTTGGAACTTGCAGGTTCTTGCTTCCGTCTCCAATGTTGTAGCTGAAAATGAGCTCACTCTTTAGTCTTTACATGAGCATCCAACTAGTACTCCCCGGTTCCAATGAGGGTTTCTTCCTGCATGACATTGTGGTTGTTGGAAGTTGGTTCTTGTGGTTGAAAAGGCATGGCCTCAGTCCTCTGTTAGCTTGTTTTCTATTTGTAAATGTTTTAGAAACCCTTAAAGGCTAATTCGTGCAGGGTGAAGAAGGCTCTAGAAGCCATGATGTAAATGGGTTATAAATTTTGTGTTTTTAGCCTTACAGCTTAAATAATGTAATTTCTTTATTTTTAAAACAAAAGGGCTCAGCTCGAAACTCAAAGGGCTGTCAACCTCTGTCTACTTTATTTTAATTTTTATAATAGATTTTGGTTGGTGAAGAAAGACTGTGAAACAGTCAGGATTGTAAATGAAAACAGGATCTTTCTCTTGTCAATAAATTATGGATACTATTTGATATATATTTATATATTTTGCATATTTTGGTTTTGTTAACAAACCTGAACCTCAACCCTTTGATTCTAAAGGCTATAAGCCATTCCTTATTATTTCATTCTATTTTTTCCAATTGTTTATGTAATATTTGATTCTTTTAATTCTGTTTTCAACAATTTGTTTATGCAATATTTTTAATTAATATCCTGTATTATAAGGATTCCAATGCAACATTTATGGGACATTTTACTGTGTTTAAGAGTAATATTTTACTATGTTTTTGGTTCAAAAGGGTTAATTAATAAGTAAACCCTACAGTTCGATAATAGTATTATTTATACTTAGTAATTCTTAGCTCTGTTTATTTAATATTATCCTTAATGATTTTTACAACCTGTTTTTAAAACTCAGCTAAAGAGGATTAGGGTTTATTGTTGCATACTTGTGAATAGGATATAATTATCTTTCAATAATTTCTGTGGTACTAATTAGGTTATAGTAGAATCCCTTTGTCTTAGAACAGAGACACATAGTGTTTGGAAATCAATGTTATAAAAAAATGTTTTGCAAATTCTCTTTATCTTGATCTTAGATGTTATCCTATTTACTATACTTATGTTTATTTATTAAACTGTAAGTTCTATGTTTTATAAAGAATACTAATACTAGAATTAGCTCTATAAATAATATGATTACTAATGGTTTTACATACCTATTTTTTAGTTTTTATCTGAAGTAAATACATTTTAATGTAGACAATATTTACTACTTCTTTACAGTATAAATCATAAGGAAACTAAAGTAAAACATAGTTACAATTTTCGTTCAAGTGAAAATAATCATCATATTCACCTAAACACCCAGTTGTACTAGAGTACTTCCTGATCCAGGTGTGGAAAAATACAGTATGGAAATTCAAATTCTATCTGTTTCTCATTTTGCATATTTATTACTATTTCTAACATAAACTGTAATTTACCAAGTCTAGCATTACACAGTTACTCCTTTCTTCATAAACCCTAATTAAATACTAACATGCCTGTATCTAGTTAAACATTTTACTGAGGACGATAAATAAAAATAACATAAAGACAAATAGAACCTGTCAATGATAAGATGACAACAGCTTAAGGAGGCTATTCCTCCCAACCAATCTCCTGGAGAACACTCAGACAACGCTTCCTTAGGACCCCCAAGCTTGTTCCTAGTATTCTTGGCAGAGTACTAGGTGGAGACTATAACCTTAAGTCCTTTTGTCACCTAACTGGTCCAATTACCTTAGTAATTAAAATATTCTCACAGCAATAAGAACTTCAGCCTAATAGCTGCAATAAGTTCAATATCAATAGTTAACCCCTCGAACTCACTTCAGTAATCCCCTCCATTGAATTTCTCTTAAGTAAATTCATTCATCCTGAATGATCACCTCTAGAATGAGCAGCCTCAGCTATATTCAATGGGAAATTTTGTAGAGATGCCTAGGTCTTTTGGGTCAATTTTCATTTAATGAGCCACCTACTCCAATTGTACTTTCTTGGGGAATCATGACCACAAATATAGGGAAGTTGCCACCTGCAACAATTGGAAGTAGTTTGACGATGTTGCCACTTGTCAATGTACTCTCCACCTAGTCTCCTCCACCAATTGACTAGTAAACACTCTTTTAACAGCTTCCCTAAGCTATTGTCTCATCATTTATTTATTTATAAATAAAATATTCAGAATTACATTAATTATTCTTGAACCCACTGGGTCATTAGTTACAAACTTGGCATAAAATATAACACAATGTTCCGCAAATAACATTAAATTGTTTTTGCAAATTCGGGCATGTGACAGATTATGTGGGATAGAGGGGGATGGGTGAGCAACAAAGGGAGAGGGGGAGGGGTGAGAAATAGAGAGAGAGAGTGTTTGATGGAAGGATAGTGAGGGAGGTATAGAAAAGGTGGAGAGAGATTATGAGATATGGGAAGTGAGGGAGGGATACACACACATAGACATTGTGCGGGAGAGAGGAAGGGAGGGGTGAGAAACAAAGAGGGAGGGGGGTGAACGATATAGAGAGTGATATGGAGGGAGGGATAGGGAGGGAGGTATATAGAAGGTGGATAGAGACTATGAGAGAGGGGGGGTGAGGGAGTGACACACACGCATAGATATATAAAGAGATAAGGTGGGGGNTGAGCAATAGAAAGAGAGTGGGGATGGGTGATTGATAGAGAGAGAGTGGTGGAGGGAGGGATAGTGATGGAGGGATGATCCGATGGATTATTCCTCTTTAAAGATCCAATATGGTACAATGGTTTAAAGAAGCGGCAGATGAAAAATCGGGCGGAAAAAATATAAGGATCGGAGGTCGGAAGAAGATCTTCCTTCCGCAACATCGGAGGTCAGAAGAAGATCTCCTTCCATAACATCGGAGCTCACAAGAGCTTCTTCCTTCCACAACATCGGAGCTCACAAGAGCTTCTTCCTTCTGCAACATCGGAGCGATAGCGGAACGAGAGCCGCAATGGCGGAGATACAAAGGATATCACAGTCTGCGACGGGCACAATCTTGATCAGAAGAATAACGCTTTCGGCAGTCGCAACGACGGAAGCCCAAGACTTACGGAGCGATGCAAACAACGACGTGAGGTTTGAAAAGTCAAGGCAAAAATCGAGAGACTTTGCCATCTACCGTTCGCAACTGCGGAAACCAAAGTAACAACACTTTCGACTCCAATACTCAGCAATGTGTTCACGCGGGGACATTTAAAAATGGATTTTGCGGTTTGGTACACAGTTTGATGCCACATTTTGGTTCTTTGGTTCAGCTTTTAGCAGATAATGGTAACGTTGATAAGCAAATGAACAGCCTGTTGGGAATGGGGAACGTCAAATGTTTGGGCCACGATTTGGACAAATGGCATATGGTAATAGCTGTGTGAAAGAAGAAGGAAAATCAGTTACTTATGAGGCTTAAATAGAGGAGGCTGGTGACCATTGGAAAAAAAAATCAGTTCGTTGGGAGCGTAGTACATTGTTTCTCTGTCATGAGAAGCTTGGAGAATTTGCTGTAAAGTATTTCGATGTTGTTACTGGGGAAGTCGACATTCTCTGTCATACTTTGGCTTTCTTTTCCTTACGAAAGCTGCTTGTAATTTTCAGAGAAAGGTCTTAAAGACTTTGTACAGCATTTTGTTTGCAGTTGCTGAAGTTGTTTCCAGAACAATTTTGTACCATTTTTAAGAGATTAATTGAATCGGTACCCATTGGAGAGGGACCCAGAGACGTAGCCCAGTGAAGGGGGTGAACTCCGTTATTAACTTATTTTTTTGTGACTCTTTGATTCTGTGCTTGTTTTTCCCACATCTGTTTATCAGTTTTTGCATTTCATTTATGTTAATGTTGTTCCATTAAATAACCTGTTGAACGTATTCTTTTACAACAAACTTTTAATGCACTGAAGTTGAGGTCCTACGGATCATATTTGGTATCAGAGGTGGTTGACTGTTGTGCAAGTTTGTGAATGCTTACTAGGCTCAGGTTAAAGCGTGGTGAAGGAGAATTAGTTGAATGAGATCCTCATATTGGCTCCAAGAGAACATTCTCAAGAACCATGTCTTCTCCACAAGGGGAAGAAGAAGGACATACCGAACGGGAAAAACCTGTTATTTCTGAAACTGAGTTTCTGGAGGATTTTATGAGCATGAAATCCATGATCGAAATTCTACTCGATGAGTGAGTAGAAAGGAAGAAGAAAGAAGAAAGATCTTCATCCAAAGATGCAGAAGTGGAAAAGGAAGAAAAGGGTAAAGGAGTAGGAGGTGATGGTGATCCTCCTAACACTAATCAAACTTTCTCTTCTTCTCATACTTCTCATTCAAATAATGCAAGTCCTAATATGCCTTATTTCAAATTGGATGTAAAATTTGAATTACCTATTTATAATGGAGATGTAGATGCTGAAAAATTAGACAATTGCATCAAGCAGCTTGAAGTATATTGCAAGGTGCAGGGCATTAATGATGACCCTTCCTAGATTCAATTGGCCACTTTGAGAATGAGTGGAATGGCTCTTACTTGGTGGGAGAGCAAGATTCAACAAGATATTCGAAAGAATGGTAAAATTATTTCAGTTTGGAATGAATTCATTGAAGTATTAAGGAAACAATTTTATCCTTTAGGTCATATTCAACAATTAACCATGGGTTGGAAAATGTTTAGACAAGCTAAAGGACAAAGCATTCAAGATTATACTCATGAATTCAGAAAGAGGGCTATTGCATTGAATGTTTCATTAGATACACAGGAAACTCTTCTTAAGTACATTGGTGGCATGCATTCTTATTTGAAGCATACTTTGTTAATGTTTAATCCCAGTAATTTGGATGATGTATGTGTTCAAGCTACCCATTTAGAAGCCAGGGGTAAGCATGCTAATGATACTTTTGTGAAGAAATCCTTTAAATTTGAAAGCAAATGGAAAGGTAAAGACAAGGGGAAAAAGAAGATGGCTACTATTAAGAAAGAGGGTGAAAAGCCTACATGTTCGCATTGTCAAAAGGGACATGATGTCTCAAAGTGTTGGAAACTTCATCTGGAGTTAAGGCCAAAGAAGTACGAAGGAAACAAAGATAAAGGAAAAGAAAAAGCTACTGCAGCAGTTATTCAAGACTTGGGATCCGACTCAGGTGATGAAACAAAGGTTACAACTGTCGGAATCCAAGGTAAGGATAAAAGTATCTCACTTCCCATTGGTGCACAATCAAGTTCTAGTGCAAGTACAAGTCTGCCATCTACTTCTAAGAAAAATGATAAAGATAGAAGTGCACTGTTTCATGTTCGTGTCATTACAAATCACACAAAGATTGATACATTGTTTGATAGTGGTTCACAAGTAAATATGATATCAGAAGAAGTGGTTAAGAAATTGCATTTAGTTACTGTGCCTCATGAAAAGCCCTATCCTCTAGGTTGGGTTACTAATGATACACGATTGCAAGTTACAAGGAAATGTGTATTAAAATTTGCAATTACTAAAAAGTTTAGGGATGAGGTAGAATTGGATGTAGTACCACTTGACATTTGTGGAATTGTACTTGGGAGTCCATATTTGTATGACCGGAAAGCAGTATTTTATAGAGAGCAGAATAAGTATCATCTTTTTAAAGAAGGTATGGAATATATTGTATGAGCACATAAGATAAAAACCAATCTAGCAATAGTCGCTGCAGGACAAATGAAGAGGTTGGTAAATGCTAGTAAGAATTTTGTGTTGATGATGGTTAAGATGAAAAATGATGAAGTCTCTAAATATTTTGAAGAATGTGACCCTAAGAATAAATTTGAACTGATTGACATCATTTATGAGTATGATGATTTGTTTCAAGATCCGAAGGGGTTACCACCGAAGAGAGAGATTCAGCATGAGATACATTTGCAGTAGGATGTGCCACTCCCGAACATAGCCATGTACCGGATGTCTGTAATGTAGAATGAGGAGATCAAGAAGCAGGATCGGGAGCTGATTGAGAAGGGGGTCATCCGGCCCAGCACTTCCCCTTGCGGCTCTCCTATAGTCTTGGTTCCAAAGAAGGATGGGTCGTGGAGGATGTGTATCGACTACAGGTCCCTTAACAAAATCACCATTAAAAACAGGCATCCACTTCCTCACATTGATGATTTGCTTGATCAATTGAAACATGCAACTTACTTTACAAAATTGGATCTACGTAGTGGGTATCATCAAATCCGTGTTACTGAGCATGATGCTTGGAAAACAGCTTTTAAAATGAAACAGGGTTTGTATGAATGGCTTGTAATGCCTTTTGGGCTCTGTAACGCACTAGCTACTTTCATGCGGGTCATGAATGATGTCTTTCGTTCATTCATTGATGATTTTGTAATTGTATACTTGGATGATATCCTAGTGTTTAGCAAAACTTGGGAAGAGCACATTGTACATGTGAAGAAAGTTTTAGATGTACTGAGAAACGAAAAGCTTTATGTAAAAATGTCTAAATGTGAATTTGTTAAAACTTATTTAGTATATATTGTCCATATTATTGGTGGAGGCCACCTGCAAGTGGACCCATCCAAGGTTGTTGTTATTGTAAACTGGCCATGGCCTAACACCATTACTGAAATCAGAAGTTTTCTGGGTGCGGTTCAGTATTGGAGGAAATTCATTTCTAGGTTTTCCTCCATTGCTGCACCTTTACATGCATTGACAAGCGTTAAAAAAAATTTCCAGTGGGGATTCAAGCATCAAAGAGCCTTCGACACTTTAAAGGAAAATATTAGCACAACACTAGTTCTGACATTGCCAGATTTGCAGTAGCCATTTGAGATTGAAACCGATGCCAATGGGTTTTCCATGGGAGCAGTTTTGATGCAAGGGAGAAAGCCAGTCTGTTACCATTCGGAAACATTCTCTACTGCGATAAGTAACTATCCGACCTATGACAAAGAATTGTATGCTTTAGTACAGAGTGTGAAGAAGTGGAAACATTATATCATGGGAAAAGAGATAGTCATACATACTGATCATCAGCCACTTCAATATTTACAATCTCAAACTAAAATACAACAAAGTAGGCATTTAAGATGGATGGGATTCTTACAACAGTTTCATCTCGTAACTAAGTACAAAAAGGGAATTCATAATAAGGTAGCAGATATGTTATCAAGGCCACCTACAAATGCTTCAATCATTCTTCAAAACAGTTCATTAACACATGAAAGTTATATTGAACAGTATTCAGAAGATAAATATTTTAAGGAAGTATATGCATCACTAATACATGGTAAATAGGAAGAGAACTATTATGTGGATAATCAACTCTTGTATCATCTTGGTAAACTTTGTATTCCAGAGAAAGAGAGAGTGCATGTGATTCGAGAAGCACATAGTTCATTGATTGCAGGACATTTTGGAGTAAGTAAAACATTGTCTGTATTGCAGAATCATTGTTATTGGCCTCAAATGCAAGAAACTGTAGCTAAATATATACGAGGATGTGTTATGTGTGCAACGAGTAAGCCCAGCAATAGGAAATTGGGTTTGTACACACCTCTTCCAGTTTCTTCTCGTCCTTGGGAAATCATTTCTATGGACTTTGTAGGAGGACTACCTATGTCTAGAAAAGGGCATGATTACCTATATGTTGTTGTGAATAGGTTCAGCAAAATGTGTATCTTAATGCCATGTAACAAGCAGATCACTGCTGAACAAATAGCTCATTTATTATTTCAGAATGTTTGGGTACATTTTGGGCTACCCATGTATATTGTATCTGATCGAGATTCCCGGTTCTTGGGAAAATTTTGGTCAATGTTATGGGAGCTTATGGATACTAAACTTAAGAAAAGTACAGCTTTTCATCCACAGACCGATGGACAAACAGAGGTAGTGAACAGGACGATGATTCAGCTGCTTAGAGGATATTGTAGTAAACATCCTAGACTTTGGGATGAGCAGTTACAGTATATACATCATGCTTACAATCATGCAGTTCATTCTTCCACAAAAAGATCTCCTTTTGAAACTTGTTTTGGTTATCTTCCAAAAACACCGATGGACTTCTCTTTTGGCAAAGATGTGGTGGATGGAAATCATGATGTAGATAAAGCTTTAAAGTTCATTCAGAGAATCCAAGCAGTGTAGCAGGAAGTTCAAGAACAGTTGGAGAAGAGCCAGGGAAAATAAAAGGCCAGGCATGACAAGCATCGAGTTGATCATCAATTTCAGTTTGGTGATTGAGTTTGGTTACATATCACCAAAGAAAGGATGAAAGGTGAAGGTAAAAAGATTAATCCTATCAGGTATGGTCCTTTTGAGATCTTGGAAAAGATCAGTACTAATTCTTTTCACTTGAATTTACCTCCATACATGAAAATTTATTCAGTTGTCAATATTGAGAATCTTAAATTGTATGAGCCTCCTATGATCATGGATGAGGAAACTAACGTACAGATTCCTTCAGTTGATGATCTGGCACCTGAATACATGAATGAGTTGTAGGATGATGTTACTCTTGATAGAAATGTAAGAACTTCATGAAGGGGGAATGTTGAGTACTTTCGAGTAGGGCTGAAAGGCATACATCCTAGCAAAGCAAGATGGATGGAGATTGGGAAAGTGAGGGAGCTGTACCCTCACTTACTTGCAGAATAATTCAAGATTTTGGTGGTCCAAAAGCTCTCCAATAGGGAGGAATGATCCAGCGGATTATTCCTATTTAAAGATCCAATATGGTACAATGGTTTAAAGAAGCGGTGGATGAAAAATCGGGCGGCAAAAATATAAGGATCAGAGGTCAGAAGAAGATCTTCCTTCCATAACATCAGAGGTTGGAAGAAGATCTCCTTCCGCAACATCGGAGCTCACAAGAGCTTCTTCCTTCCGCAATATCGGAGCTCACAAGAGCTTCTTCCTTCTGCAACATCGGAGCTCACAAGAGCTTCTTCCTTCCGCAACATCGGAGCTCACAAGAGCTTCTTCCTTCTGCAACATCGTAGCTCACAAGAGCTTCTTCCTTCCGCAACAACGGAGCGATAGTGGAACGGGAGCCGCAACGGGGGAGATACAAAGGATATCGCAATCTGCGATGGGCACAATCTTGATCAAAAGAATAACGCTTTCGGCAGCTGCAACGGCGGAAGCCCAAGACTTACGGAGCGGCACAAACAACGATGCGAGGTCTGAAAATTCAAGGCAAAAATCGAGAGACTTTCCCATCTACTGTCCGCAACTACAGAAACCAAAGTAACAACACTTCTGACTCCAATACTCAGCAATGCATTCATGCGGGGACATTTCAAAACGGATTTTGTGGTTTGGTACATAGTTTGATGCCACATTTTGCTTCTTTGGTTTAGCTTTTAGCAGATAATGGTAATGTTGATAAGCAGATGAACAGCCTATTGGGAATGGGGAACGTCAAACGTTTGGGCTGCGATTTGGCTAAATGGAATATGGTAACAGCTGTGTGAAAGAAGAAGGCAAATCAGTTACTTATGAGGCTTAAATAGAGGAGGCTGGTGAGCATTGGAAAAAAAAACTCAGTTCGTTGGGAGTGCAGGACATCGTTTCTCGGTCATGAGAAGCTTGGAGAATTTGCGGTAAATTATTCCGATACTGTTACTGGGGAAGTCGACATTCTCTGTCATACTTTGGCTTTCTTTGCCTTACGAAATTTTCTTGTAATTTTCAGAGAAAGGTCTTAAAGACTTTGTACAGGATTCTGTTTACAGTTGCTGAAGTTGTTTCCAAAACCATTTTGTACCATTTTTAAGAGATTAATTGGATCGGTACCCATTGGAGAGGGACCCGGAGATGTAGCCCAGTGAAGGGGGTGAACTCCGTTATCAACTTCTGTTTTTGTGACTCTCTGATTCTGTGCTTGTTTTTCCCACATCTGTTTATCATTTTTTGCATTTCATTTCTGTTAATGTTGTTCCATTAAATAACCTGTTGAACATATTCTTTTACAACAAACTTTTAATGCACTGAAGTTGAGGTCCTATGGATCAAGGGATAGTGGAGGTGGAGAGAGGTTATGATATAGGGGAAATGAGGGAGGGACACACACACATGCACACACACATATATATATATATATATAGAGAGAGAGGGGGAGAGAGATTGTGTGGGAGAGAGAGGGGGGAGGGGGGAACAATAAAGAGAGAGTGATGTAGGGAGGGATATTGAGGGAGGTATAAATGAGGTGGAGAGAGCTTTTTAGAGATGGGTAGTGAGGAAGGGACACACACATAGAGATAGAGAGAGAGAGGGAGGTTGTGAGAGATACAAGGGGGAAAGACATACACACATACAAATAGAGATAGTGAGAGATGGAAATACAAAGGCAAGGAGGGATAGTGAGTAAGGCATAGAGGGATAGTGAGTAAGGCACATGTGTATCCATATATGTCAAAAAATATTGTTTAGGGATCGAGTCTTGGATTTCCTCTCTTAACCATGTTGAGGCCTTAATACCCATATCTAATGCTCAAAACCTCTTAAAAGCAAGTGCATATTTTCTTGGAGACCAAGCATACCTTGATTAGGCCATATGTGGTGCTTCAAGAAATTGTTCATTACATTGGGTGCCTAGAATATTCCATCATGGCCTAAGGAATGAGCATATTTCATTAATCATGTCTCAAACATCGCATACCTACTGCTCAAAACCACCTAGTTCTACTAACAGCCATATTCATAGTCCAATATATCTATGACATGCCATGTGTGATTTTTTAAGGCATAATTCATATCCCTAGATGCCTAGAATATTTAGTTAGGGCCTAAGGCCATAGTTTCCTCCCCTTACAATGTCCATGGCCTTCATATGGATACCTAGTGCTCAACAAATGATGATGGCATGCATATCCCGATTAAGATTAAAATGATTCACTTTCAATGTCATGTGTGGTGGTTGGAGGCATAAATTTTAGCCCTAAATGGTTAAAAAATTCCTTTAAGGCCTAAGGACCAAGTGTTTCCCCCTACCCATGTGAAGGCGCCTATTATTTGTACTTATTGCTAAAAATGTTCTAATGGAACTATTATCCCCATTTCAAGGTAAATGAAACCATGGAAGGATCTATTGAGGTTGTTCAACACATCATTCTTGGCTCTAGATGGATAGAAGCATCTTCTAGGGGCTAATGCCTAGGTTTCCTCCCTTATTATGTCTAAGTTCCCAAGACACATAAATAGTACTTATAAACCCCTAATGGCTCCCATATCCCCATTCAATACAAAACTATCAATATGAGAGGTCATATATGGCGATCCAAGGTGTCGTTCATGGACCTTGAGCCCTAAAAGATGGTTTACAACATAAAATTAAAGCTTTATTTACCAACCATGACTAACACTTTATCCTCCATATCTAATGATAAAAAAATCCTAATCATGCCCATATCCTAACTTAAAGGTTGAGGATACCCTTAAGAGATCATGTGTGTTTGTTTAAGGTGTTGTTCTTGGCCCTATATGTCTATAGGATTCCTTTATGGCCTAAGGACTAGGTTTCCTCCCTCAACGATGTCTACGTATATGTTTCTAGTGCTAAGAGAATTCTAATGCACTGTATATTCTCTCTTAGATGCAAAATATCACATACGGAGGTCCTATGTGCACATTCGATGCCTTGTTCATGAACCTCAAGCCCTAAAAGCTACCTTTAAGACATAATTCTTGAGTTTCCTCCCTCAAGCATGCTTAAGGGAATATGACCCATGCTTAGTTGTTAAAACCTCCTAATGGTGTCCATATTACAACACAAAGAAAAATTATGCTCTTGGGAGGTTAGGCATGGTTGTTTGTCATGTTGTTCTTGATAATGCTAAAATATTACTATAGGTACTAGGCCTTGATGATGCAAACTATTGTTTTTATTCATTTCCCTAGCCATGCACTAAAACTATTTTTTATGGCTCTCCATAACACGTGCATGTTTTGCTTCTCTAAAACACATGCGTGTTTTTCTTCTCCAAAACCCGTGCGCTTTTTGCTTCTCCATAATGCGTACACATTTTGTAACTATAAAACGTGTGCACGTTTTGTAACTATAAAACGCGTGTGCATTTTTCCTAGCGTAACTTACGTGTCATGTGACATCTGAGGCTTGAGATTAACCAAACCAAGCATTACATAACATGAGTGCATTGTGTTTTTATGTATCATGAGCATGTTTCAAAAAAGTAGGATTGCATCTAAAAGGTCCCTCAACCTCTTGCACACACCCAAATGTGAATGGAAAGTTATCATGACAAAAGGGTCAAGGTACCACACTAGGAGAGGGAAGTGCCATCATAAGTACCGACAAGCTTCAACACAAGATCAAAGGTCAACAAGAGTGGTCATAACAAAGTGGGAATACAACCCTTTCACCCACAATACCAATATGTTACCTTAGGAATGTGATAACATCTCCCCCATACTAGGCTGTAGAGCACCTCACTACTTTAGATACAATAAATATGCTACATCTTCTTTTTTCATACAACTTCCTCTAATTTTAATATTGCAATAATTATGCAACATCTTCTTTTTTTTCATACAACTTGCTATAGTTTTAATATTAACATATAGTTAGATACTTCATTATCTCTTTAAAAGATTTTAAAACATAAAATATGATTTTTATATTTTTATATTTTATAAATTATTCTACAATAACATCACCAAATAATCTTTACAGGCAATATTGACATATAAATGAATGCTTCATTATCTCTTTAAAAAAATTTAAAGAATAAAATCTATTTTTATATTATTTTTTATTTTATAAAATATTCTACAATAACATCACCCAATAGTATTTACACACACTAAAATCACATATATTGTTATGGACATGAAAGATACCCAATATGAAATATGAAGGTCACTAAGGTTGATCAAGTTGTGGGGACCACAGCTACGAGGATCCGCAAGACCTTCAATCATGTCCAGTTTAGCCATAGCAAACATAATAATATAATGGGTCGGTCAAGTACAACTTTAGATAAGTTACAACAACATGTAAATGGCTCTACTACAACTTTAGATAAGTTACAACAACAAATAAGAAGAATAAATTACCCTACCTAGTCAACTAGAAGCAAAACTATAGACATGTCACTCACTAGAGCATGAAATACACCAATTTATTGAATAAATGTCCTCATGAACAACAAAGGAATTGGTCTCTCTTCAACCTGCTCAAATAGCTAATACTTGGAAGAATTTTATTCCTCCACATGCAATACAATTATAAATGGACAAAAAGAAAAAAAACAATTGGGTATAACGATGACTCATGTATGACTGTATGGGTTAAGGATGCCATATTCATCTAGTCCTTTGGTGAACAAAACCCTTTGCTTAAATCCTATAGAACATGCATCTATAACATCTTAGTAAATACACATATTAGGGTTTGGAGCATAAAAATTAAATTTTTTGTACTTCAATGCATACATTTCTAACAAAATACCAAAAACAAAAATAGTACAACTATGACAATGCAAGATAATGTAAAAACATAATTTTCATTTCTTTGAAATTAACACTCCGAAAGGTCCCTATGTTAAATTTGAAGCTTCCAAGGACAATCAATAACATCAGTAGTAATAAATTAATAAACATGTTAAACTAGCATAGGTAAAGGAGAAAACAATGTGGTTTAGACCTTCCTTTATATACTGAGCTATATATTACGATCTGACTTTGTCTCTTAGGAGACAAGTCACTAACGAAAGAATGGAAATACTTGAGAGAGAGAGAGAGAGAGAGAGAGAGAGAGAGAGAGAGAGAGAGAGAGAGATGTAGGGAAGAGTTGGACAAATACATACCACAAGGTATTAATCAAAACACTCTATAAATGAGGATGAACTTTAAAACCCACTGCTCCAATAAATGACAGTCTTTTAGGAGAGTCATGCATCAAACAAATAGAAGCTCCTTTCAAATGTGTAGAGACAGCCTTATCCCACACTCTAGCACGTCCATCATACTGTGGCACACTTCCATACATAGTAGCAGTCTCAAGGAGGATGAAAAGGATCACATAACAATAAAGGTAAGTCATCGTGAAAAAAGGGTTAAGGTACCACACTAAGAGAGAGAGGTGCTAGAATAAGGACCAACAAGGTCAAACACAAGGTCAAAGGTCAGCAAGAGTGGTCCTAACAAAGTGGGAATACAACCCTTTCATACAAAACACGTAGGTGTACAATCAAGGTGGGGAAATGACCCTTTTACCCACAAGACCAAGGGTCAAACTTTTTTCTTCTCTCTCAAGGTATATAGTCCATAGGTGTTCTCTACAATAACATTAAGTTTTATCATCACCATATAAGGAAGGTCCAAACTATGAAACATTTCGTGTCTACAATACAACATATATAACATAAATTTCATTTCTTTCAACTTAACTCTCCCAAAGGTCCATGTGTTAAAGTTGTAGCATCGAAAGGACAATAAATAACAACAGTAGTAATAAATTAATGAACAAGTTAAACAAGCATATAGAAAGGAGAAAACCATGTGGTAACATATATAACATAATTTTCATTTCTCTGAATTTAACACTCCCAAAGGTCCTTGTGTTAAAGTTGAAGCATCCAAGGACAATAAATAACAACAATAGTAATAAATTAATTAACATCTTAAACTAGCATACTTAAACTGGCAACCATGTCTCTAGTCACATAATCCCAAGGCACCCATTCCACAGTTCGAGACACATATATATTTAAGAAACAAAAGGAGGAAATAAAACTAATAAACACAACCGTGGATTTTTATTTTTTTGCAGTCAATATTGTTTGGAAATGGAGATCACAATGCTCTATCTAGAAGACCAAATATATATACCCCGTTATAATCATTGTGAAGCAAAGGATGTCCATCTATGAAGAGAATCATGACATCCCTAACTCAATTATTTGCTACTAGAAATAAAAATGGGCTCTAAGACTTGAGATTTCTAAAAAAATGTATTAAACATCTTATCCCACACTCAAGCACTTAAGTGAAAGTCGGATAGTTTCTACCTTGCTAGGACAACTTGATCCACAAAAGAAAAATATATCACAAGCAATATTGAAACCTAGGTGAAGAGGATAACAACTTATTTCAGGTCTTAGTCAACAAAGCTAAACCTATCATAATCCATGTTAAACCCCCATCTACAAAGCAACTAGAGGAATCCAATTTCTTGAGGTGTAAGTTTTTTTTATCTCAGTTTTTTTACATGTTAAAAAAAATTACATGTAAGTTTGGGTTTAAGATGGGTCAATGCGAATTTTAATTTTTTTTATTTTATAAGCCTATGGATTTTCTTAATCACTTTTCATTTCATTATATTTTTTTTATTACTTTTCACTTAGTTTTAATTTTGTTTGAATTTTGATTTTGTATTATTTGATAAATTAAGCTTACATGTTTTTCTCTCTCGATATATATATTTTACTCGACAGAGTGTAGTGCTACCTTAGTAATATGATAACATCTCCCCCATACTACGATTTAGAACACCTCACTACTCTAGATGCAATAAATATGCTACATATTCCTTTTTGATAAAACTTCCTTTGATGTTAATATTGACATATAGTACTAACTTATCACTTATTTCAAACAGATATAAAAAACTAGTTTTGGACCCTTGGGGAAATGAGGTGTAGTTTTCTCCAATTGCTATGAAATTTGACCCAATGGCCACAAATTCTCAGTTAATGAACATGAAACCCATAATATACTTTAATTAAATTCCATTTATACATAAATCATCAATATTTCATACATCCATTAGAATCCGTCAAGATTACAAGAGTTTACAACAAGGTAATGGGGAAATGGCACTGTTTCTTCATTATTGAGCAATAATACATGATATTTATTGGCCTTTAGACCTGAGAGATTTCTTAAATTAAATAGTAGATAATTTACATCAGAATAAAAAATACTGGATCAAGAGAAGCTCCCTTAAAGAGATGAATAGCTCACCAAGTGCACCTCACTCCATAGAGCTGAAATATGGTGAGAAAACTTGAGATGAAACGAAGAACAAGATGAACTTGATATGTCCACGAGTTGCTATATCTTGCAAATATAACTTATGACTCCATTGAATCTCCTTGAAATACCTAAGTGGCCTCTCCAAACACCAACTAGTATGGCAATCTTTCACCCTCAAAATTAGCTAAGGCATGAACTAGTCATCCACTAGCTCTCTCTTTTCATAATAACAATTTTTACAAATGATCAAAAGGTACTTCTCATTGTTGATATCTACATTTTATAAACATTATTGGTCTTATAAGATTCAAAATACATCCATAAACCAAAGTCAAGTCGAATTGATGTGGTTGCTCATGCTATGCCATGTGGCCTCTCTCTTCACCTTCCCTCTTCTCTTAAATTCGAGTAGGAGCCTCTTGGCCTTATCCATCTCCCATGAGAGAAATCTAAGATGCTCTATTTAGGCCTGACATGTCAGATATGTCATATTTCAGCCTTCAGATCTTACTTATGTCATAACTGTCATAAAATCTTCATCATTGGTGTCATAGATGTCATAAATGTAAGGGGAATCTAGCCAAGTGTTTATGAAACTCCCATTTGGCTCTTCCTCTCCCCATGTAAGTTAAAATTAATCCCAAATTTTACCTATGAAGTATATGGATAAGTATATTAACCTTATAATCCATCCAAAAACATTACGCTTCCCATATATTCGATATTGCAAGAGGAGGATTCCATTTAACATAGGAATTCTAGCTTGAGTGGGCCCCATAGTCTCCACGTGTCTCCATGTGTCTCCATTCTCCATAGTCATTTCATTCTTCACTTGAATTTATTTAATTAAATCCATTAAATACATATTTATTCATTATAATGTATAAACACCATTTATTAGCTCCCTTATTAACTTCCCAATGTTTGCACCAAACCTAGGGAACTAGTAGGATTGATGGAATTTTCTTGCTATGTAATTATTTGAATGGGGACATTACAATGAGGTAGGGGGTTGAGGAGAAGGGATAAGTTGAAAACATAAGAGAGAGAGAGAGAGAGAGAGAGAGAGAGAGATAGAGAGAGAGAGAGATGTGGTGAGTGTGAGAGATAATAAGATAGAGAGGGAGGAGGGTGGGTGAGGGAGGGATGAAAATAGAGTGAAGGAAAGAGATATTGAGGGAGAGATAGAAGGTGTGTGTGTGTGTGTGAGGGGTGATGGGGGGATAGACACAAAGAGAGAAAGGGGAAGGTTCACACATGTAGAGAGAGAGAGAGAGAGAGAGAGATGGTGTCAAATACATATGGTGGAGGGTTGAGAGATGGAGAGAGAGGGAGGTTGTGAAAGAGAGAAACATGGAGAGGGAGGGT
>LPNX010860228.1:0-62297 GCA_001517045.1 Pseudotsuga menziesii
GTGGCGGTCAAGGAGGTGGATTTGGTGGTGGCGGTCAAGGAGGCGGTCCTGGAGGTGGATTTGGTGGAGGCGGCGGTCAAGGAGGACGAGGCGGTGGAGGCGGAGGACGAGGCGGTGGAGGCGGCGGTGGAGGATTTGGAGGCGGTGGTGGCGGACATGGAGGACGTTAATGGCATGAGATCTACCAGATTTTTAATTTCATAGCAATTTGTTTGAGTTTCTTTGAATATGATAGGCACTTTATATATTCTCAATACTATAGGCACTGTATATATTCTCTCCTTATAAGGAGAAAAGTATGTTTATTGTCTCTGAACAACACTGAAAGTATTTATATGAATGGAATAAATTAGATCTACAGATTGCTTGGATGTGTTGCTATAGTTTCAGTTTCTTCACTTACAGAAGAATTGGATGCCAATACCACGGCTTTGTTCGTTTTTAAGCCTTACTAGTAGATTTCTTGTGGACTTATTTTAATATCCTAATTTGAA
Organism: Pseudotsuga menziesii; assembly: GCA_001517045.1. Lineage (NCBI taxonomy): Eukaryota > Viridiplantae > Streptophyta > Pinopsida > Pinales > Pinaceae > Pseudotsuga > Pseudotsuga menziesii. Next base: position 495 of record LPNX010860228.1, read on the forward strand.
AGAGTATATTAATATATGGATAAATATAAAAATGCTTATGGATAAATGTAAATGCTGCTTAGTGGTGACTGTCAAGGGAAGAAGAATGTTTTTGTTTATATTTTTTTAATAAATTGTTTTTTTTTAATTGTAGAAACTAGGGTACACCGTACAACTACAGGTGATCATGCTTTGAAAAAAGGAAAAAAGCCAAGACCCGTCAAAGTGTTGACAATTGGTAATAATTGGGAAGAGTGCAAATTAAATGATATTCATCTTTTTATCCCTTATATAAGAAGAAGAAATGTAAAATATTAAATAATATTTTAAATATATAACTTTATTTTTTATATGGTTTTATATTTTTAGAGAATATATAGTATTATGTTTGAAATCAATATGTAAAATGTACACAGAGTATTATTGAGTTATTTTAAAAAATGGTTTATATATTTTTGAATAAATAAATTAGTTAACTCCAAAATTATTATGTTAAGGTTTGGTATAATGTTAAATTTTTTTAATAATGTAATATATAAAATAAAATAGTTCGAGAATAGAGAATTTATGGAAAAATAGTAATCATTTATTTTTTGTGTTAATAAGTTATGTTATAAGAAAAATATAAAAAATACATAAAAACAATAATATTTTTTAAAAATATATATTTGTAATATGTAAAATAAGTCTTTGTGTATTTACAATTTCATCATATGTGAATATGTGTAATACATTAATATTCTTTAAAATTATATATTTATAATATGTAGAATAAGTCTTTGTGTATATATAATTTCATGATATGTGAGTATGTGTAACATTCTGTAATTTTGAATTATGATTTGCAAACAAAACTATATTGAAAAAAAAAGTGTCCATTCTAGTGATACATAACATGTGCACGTTATTGTTCACATTAAGAAATGCATTAAGACATTTTTCTGCAAAATTTACATCCAATGTAGAGTGAAAAACTCATTAATCTTAATCTTGCAATAAACATATGAAAAAAGTGTAAGAAATCTAATCTTGTGTAAAACCATATGTAGAAATACTTAGTCTTGCAACAAACACATGAAAAAAGTGTAAGAAATCTTATCTTGTGTAAAATCATATGTAGAAATATTTTTCATGATTGTAAAGGATTTGAGAAAACACATTACTATGCACACTATAAGATCTCCAAAGAGGTTGCCCATAAATTCAAACTCTGAATTTCATTCTACTTGGACACACAAATAATAGTTGTACTTAGACCAAGGCAACACCAATATGTTAGAACAACATATGAAAGTATAAGAGCGTTGTGTGTGTGTGAGCGCTCATGTGCCTGCATGCATATGCATGTACGCCTTTTAGAATGAATGGAGTAAAATATGTAAAGTTAAGGATAGATTTAATTGATGACATACATAGCAGGCAATATAAATGTTCCTATATAGTTTCCAGGTACCAACTTGATTTGTATATCAGTATAGAGATGCATTGAACCAACACATAGGAACTCCCAATGATATCCTTGGGCTCCAAGTGGGGATTTTTTTGCACCATTTGGATGTATTAGCCCTTAGTTATAATTCTCAAGGCCTCGAACATGGTCGTAGATGGAGAATCGTGCCTTAGGCTTTAAATGAGGCTTGTAGGCATCCAAGAATGGAAAAAACACCTCAAACAACCACACATGACGTCTTAAGGGCTTTCTAGTCACCTAGGAGCTACAATGATGCTTTGGATCCCCTTGCATGGTGCATGGTCCTTGCTAGGAATTGTTAGGACCTAAGTTCCTAGATCCTACTCTTAAACAAACTCACCCATGGTACACCAATCAACATAGTTATTCACACACTCTACTCATGGGTAAACATTTCCATTTATTAGGTCTTTTATGGTGGTTTAGAACCTCATGCATGCCCCATGAGATATATAACAAATAGTGAGGACCTAAGTCCTTGGTTTTGGGCATTAAAAACTCCCATGAGGTAATAAGACCTATCCAATATACACTACATGTCAAAACTACACATGTATACCACTATAAGGCAATGATTATCTCTACAATGCCCTTACTGTAGTTTGGGATTATGTGCATGAGCCATGATCCATTGAGGAAACTCTTAGGGAATATGTCTCTAGGATATGGTCCTTAACCATTTCCTGGACCATAAGACCTATCCTTTCCACACAAAAATTTAAACTCCTAACGATATCCTAGTTGTAGGCTAAAGGTAACATCTTTACATGAACTCTATGGAGGATTTGGGCCTTGTTTATGGCCCATGAATCATAAAATAAATCATTAGGGCCTATGTCCTTAATTTATGTATATAAATGATGCCCTTGGGAATAAGACATATAGCCTCTTAAGTTGTAAATCACTAGTTTTCATACTTAAATCATGACTTGTCCTACGTCACCCAAAATTATTTTCGTTACATCGAAATTATTCTCAACTAGGACTTGGAGGCCAACAATTCCCTTTATAGGGAATTTGTGTTGGTTTTGGGCCTTATGCATGTTGTGTGATCATATAAGAAATTAAATTTGAGCTTAAATGTATAATTTTGCATCACCAAACCATAAATCTAGAGTTAAGACCCATACATGGTGCATCAATATAGAAGTGATTCCTATATATGACTCTTTTTGATGATTTATGGTGATGTGCATGCACATGAACCCTAAAAGTAACTTTTAGGGACTAATTCGTCATGTGTTTACCCTTGAACCATTCTCTAGGAAACGAAAGCCATCAATCAAAAAAATTGAAAAGGCTTGAACACAAGCTCCAGGTATCTAAATATTATTTCCCTCATACCATTCAAAGTAGAAGACATAACAAGGAAATGTGGGATTCCCTACTTTCTAAAGAAACACATCCATGGCACCTTTAACATATTTAGTGTTGTTGACACTATACAACATTGATCTCTCACTTAATGCATGCTAGGTGCAAGTGAGTGAAGGCATTTTTGAATAATGCACCACATATCTAGTCATTATCCAAGGGTAAATAAACAGGTTTTTCTTAGTACTTGATAGGCCCGCAATGATCCCAACACTACTTCATTTATTGTCACTAGCTTCCTCCCCACAATTAGCATTACTTTACACATTTCCATATTATGTTTAGTATACATTGTGATAGTTAAAATTATAGAACTAATATGGATGTGATTTTCAGTTATTAAAATTGTGTGCGTGTTTCTTTATGCCCAGAACATGCTACTTTATGAGAGAATTGCATTTGATAGATGCCATTTTGAGTTATTAATAACACACACACATGTTTCTGTATGACAAGAATGTTCATGTGTTATGAAATAATCGTTTTTCTTATGTGCTTCGTAGCAAGTGTGTGTTTTTGGCCTTTGGAAATGTGTATGTGTTATTCTTTTATGAAAAAAAAGTTACAAATTCCCATATTACTTATGTCCAAAACTTAACAATGTAAATCATAATGAAACATTAACAATTATTTAATGCAAATAATTCTATATCATTAGTGTATGATTGATGAAGAATTCACTACAAGTTATAACATTGTCTCTCATGATAATATGAAACTTACATAATTGATCAAGAAAATTAGTGAGGAAAAATAAGCTTCTTGAAAAGAAATTAGAGACAAGGAAAAAGTAGACTTGGCGAACTTGTAATAACCGTGGTTTGACCATTGTAATGTATTAGATCACATTATGTGAATGATGTAAATATGTTAGAAAATATTCTTAGTGTGTGCTCAAGGCCAAGACTTGACTAGTAAATGGCTAGGCATGTATAATCTAAATGTCCATATATGGGATATGTGGTTGGCTTATAAAATTGATGTAAATCTATGTAAATATTATGTTGAAAAATAATAAAATGGTTCAAGATGGTTTTGTAAAGAGCACTAGAGGGGCTATGATTCTAGGGGAAGAGGAAAGGGAGCATATGGGAGAGTAAATCATCTTTTTTCCAAGTGTTAGCCTTAGAACTCATAATTTTCTACCATATACCTTAAATAAGTCATTTACTTGATTTGAATTATCAAATTTAATCATTGAATACATGTGTGAGGTTTGTGGGAAGGCCTTATTACATAGTTACCTAAACATGGGATGGATATACTTCTTATGACAATTACTACATGACTATAGTTTATTAATGTTCATGTGCATATACTTCTATACTCACACTATAAGATTTGAGAATATACTTCTATATGCCAAGAATGTTCATGTGTTATGAAATAATCAATTTTTTTATGTTCTTCATATCATGTGTGTGTGTTTGGCGTTTGGAAATGTGCATGTGTTATTGTTTTATGAAAAAAAGTTACAAATCCCCATATTACTTATGTCCAAAACTTACCAGTGCAAAGCATAATGAAATATTAAGAATTTTTTTATGCAAATAATTCTATATCATTAGTGCATGATTGATGAAGAATTCAACACACGTTATTGACATGGTTTCTTATGATAATATGAAACTTACATAACTGATCAAGAATATTTGTGAGGAAAAATAAGCCTCTTGAAATAGTCTTAACAAATTAGAGACAAGGAAAAGTTAGACTTGGTGAACTTGTAATAACCCCGGTTTTACCATTGTAATGTATTAAATCATATTACGTAGAATGATGTATATATGTAGAAAGCATTCCTAATGTGGGATGAAGCCCAATAATTTATTAGTAAATTGCCAGGCATGTATAATCTAAATATCCATATATGGGCTATGTAGTTGTCTTATCACAATGATGTAAATCAATGTAAATATTATGTTGAAAAATAATAAAATGGTTCAATATGTTTGTGTAAAGAGCACTAGAGGGGATATGATTCCAGGGGAAGAGGAAAGGTAGCATATGGGGGAGTAAATCCTCTTTTTCCAAGTGTTAGCCTTAGAACTCATCAATTTCTACCATATACCTTAAATAAGTCATTTATTTCATTTGAATGATCAAATTCAATGTTTGAATACATGTGTGAGGTTTGTGGGAAGGCCTTCTTACATAGTTACCAAAACATGGGATGAATATCCTTCTTATGGAAATTGTAAGAGTCATTCATTCTATGGTCAAAAGTAATGTCAGTTTTCTTTTTTGTCAATCCTATCATCTCCATTTGAATCTTCCACCCGATCTCTATGCAATACTTCATACACTACATAGTTTTCATGTTGTTTTCTCCATTGCTAATTACAAAATTTCAATATTAAGGGAAATTCGCATTATAAAGAGTAGTTTATAGACATAAACTAAGGAATGATGGTTGTATGTGAGCATAGAGATTTGGCAAGCAAGGAAACATTCACTCATTTTTTATTTGTTTCTGCCTAGATGCTTGAGAAGCCATGAATAGAGTTTATAAGAAATTCTTTGAAAGCATACAAGAGGTTAGATTATTTATGCACACACTAAAGATAATTGTAAGGAATGGGTAGTCTAGCAGAGGTTTGATAAGAAAAAGGGTATTCCTTCCTTTTGTTTTGTTGGGAAGTGAAAGAATTCCATGGGTAGGATGGTTGAATGAGATTAGTGTAGTACTCTATGGTGAGTAGATTGGATAAGCGTGAGCGAAAATGGGTTGGGTTGAGAGAGAGTAAAGCTAATAACTATTTCCATCACCTTGGTGGCCTCATAGTTCATCTTGGGGGTGGAATCTGTAGTTGATATAAATTATGTTTGGGTGGAAAATCTCTCTTAAATAGACAATTTCTTAGATCTTGTTTAATTAAAAGATAAGAGTACATTTTTGTCTATGAGTATGCAAATTATGTTTTTTTTTTCTATTATGAAAATCGTATTATTATCATTATGCATGTTGTGTGTGTGAATTAGATTGTTGATTCCACTACATTTGATATTTATGCACCCCCACATGCATTTCTTAATTATGTTACTCGTGGGAGGTTTAAATTATTTTTAAATTCGAATAATGATGTCCATGGGATGAATTTTGAAAGTATGGAATTCATAACTACCCATGTAGAAAAAAAGGATGTTGGATGGGAATGCCACACTGTTATTAGAACTAGGTTGGTTGCACCGTTATGGTTGGATGGGTCAAAATTAGACTCTACAAGAAGGAATCATACTTTATAGGAAACATGTTTGATGAAATGTTCCTAAAAAAATATTGGTTGTATTCATCAAATGATGTTTTTTTATAAAGCTATAGGTTAGTTCATGTTGATTATGAACAGGAAGGGTAGAATTGGTCTAAAGAAAATTGAGGAAAAACCTCCAGAATCGATAAAAATGTCATTTATGTTTGAACAAAGGGTCGATTTTCAAACAATGAGGTCACACTTATGCTTGGTGGATAGAAGCTGATTAGCGATTGTGATTAAGCCAGCTGAATCTGATAATATATTGTGATCTAGTGTTTAAAGTTCAAAGGTATGTGCGAATGACCAACATTAAATCAAGCCCTTGAGACATACAACTAAAATTCACTTGTGTTGAAGGGTGACAATGCGAATAAATGAGATCATATTGGGATACTCATATCGACAAATAACGTCCATTTTCACTAAGATAAGTACTTGGATCATAACACAGGGCATCTGAGTGTGAACAATTGAGATTATATCGAGCCATTGAGATCATCGGATCATTTCCATTTGCGTTAAGATAAGTGTGTGGGCTATGATGGAGGGAACTTGAGTGTGAACGATTGAGATTCCATTAGGTCCACGAGATCAGTTGACCATACACATTTTCATTCTAGGAAAAGTAGTTGGACGATAATACAACGGGTAACAATTTGAACCACCAAGATTTAATCACACTAAATTAGATCAACCATGAAGATTGCATCGCACTAGGGTCATGTTTTTTGGGTCTTGAAAAGGTAGTGTATCACAAATGGTCGCAATCTTTTCATGTTGATGAGATATATGGGCTATATATCCTTGTGAGGTTCTATGAAAAGTAAATATGATGGATATGACCGTACCACAAATGATGGAAATTTTTTGGGGGATTAAAGGTCTATGGGAAATATCGATTCATGGGATTCCTAGTGATAGTGCTAATATTTATAGTTCGCGGAATCTTTAGGGATTACAATAACATGGATGTGTGCATGGATGAAAAAGGGGCCAAAAGGAATATGACATGGAATAACATAGAGATGCCATATGGGGTTGAGGTGCACATTAATTCTGCATCAACACTCCACATGTCATGACATGGCATTTAAGTGCCATGTCAACAGATGAAAAATTATCAAAAAAGTATATTAATAAATAATGTCTAAAGTTGTTTTCTTGTTCTAGGCACATTAGGAGCAACTCTTTTATTATTTTTCAATTAAAATTTTGGGAGTAAGTCTGTGGTTCCGAGCACTACAAAAGTGATAGTGGGTTAGGATGGCCAATTCAGTTCTAGATTTTTAGAAAATGAAGATTATTGGTTTTTAAGACCTTGATTATGTACCCTTCCAAAATCCCTATTGCTAATAAAATTTGGACAATGTAATCGATGAAAAGGAAAGAGAAACCCACTTCAACATTTTGTGAAATTCTAAAGTGATTGAAACGGGGATGCAAAAACAAGGAAAAATCTACTATTTTGAAGGACTTTTGGGGAATTTTGAAAACCTTGCAGGAAGGTAAGTGACCTAAGAATTCCAAACTAGAAAATGTTGTTTACTCAACATTTATCCCATCAACAATATTTGTCTAAGTGAATATTTCCAAATTTTTCTTGTTTCAAAGATAGTAATTGTTGGCAAATATTCCAAGTCTAGAAAAATGCAAAAAGGACAAGTTATAAAGGCATCATATCAGTGATCTTAAAGTTATTGCGTAATCTCTATCACAAGTATTATCAAAAACCAATAAAAAATATGGTTTGCACTATATTTTCTTCTATAGGTGGTTGAAGTTGGTCTTTGAGACTGGGTGTACCTATAGGAAAAGAACTAAAATTGGTGATTTTGGAGAGTTGTGACATTTAGTTCCAAGCTAAAAATTGAGCACGGTTATAGTCATTGGAAATATAATCAAGAGGAGAACAGTTGTAGAAAAAAAACTTCAAATATTTGATAATTGAATAGACAAAGAAATTATTGCATTGATTTGACAAAGATTCTCAATATGGGTAGTTTCTAGAATGCATGAGAAGTGGATCTTATATTACTATAAATATATAATGCAGCTAGCAATTGTAATTATATGAACACTTTTGGAGACACAAATCCATATCAAGGACAGTTAGAGGGTAAATTTCAATATAGTTCAATTAGAAAAGATTTGATCTTGGTTGGGTCAAGAACATTATCAACATGAATGATACACAAGATCCTTATGAAGCTAAGAAATAGGACATGGGAGAAAATATACATGCTGAAAAATGTAGAGACATAGTCTAATGGCCATAGAAATCAAGTGACTACCCTAGATATTGTAGTGACTATGATAAATCTAAGAGTGGAGTTACAAAATTGCAGAGTAGATAATGAAAGGATTAATACATCTCAAGAAGAACATAACTAGTTGAATGCCAATATGCCTCAAAGTTTGATAAGCATACAAAGGAAAATGCACCATGGGAAGAACTAAAAAAATGATGATAGTAGTGGGAATATCTCCAAGCGACGTTCTCACAAGAGTTCCGATAGTACAAGGGATTCTAGGAATAAGACATACACACTAGTAGAATTTTCTAGTAGTGAGCCATTTTCCTCTAAGGGCTCTATCAAAAATTCAAGCTCCTCATCTCACAGATCTCACAGAGATGAGAGAAAGAAGCCTTTCAAGGACAACTCATATGGATAATTTTATGTCAGACCCCCTATACTTGATGGTGAAGTGAATTATGGACAAGAAGTTGAGGCTTGGATTTTTAGGATAAAGATGTTGAGATATTGTAACTTTGAAGAATATTATAAATGTATTTTACTGATGTAACCCAAGGGAGATGTCTTATTCCTCCATTGGGATGTTACTATTGTATTTGGTCATCAAAGAGTCATGAGGTATAACCTCCATTGTAAGTCGGGTTAATAGTACCCTCTTGAATATAATACAATATTGTTTTGTGTCTTCCCAGGTGAAGTCAGCCCAGTAAGTTTGTTGGGGCTGACTTGTTAGAGTAAAAGTCAAGTGACATAAAGAGTATAAATAGAGGAGTTATGTTCCTCATTTGAACACACACACTCGTTTATGTATAGCGCATAAGAGAGAGAGAGAGAGAGAGAGAGAGAGAGAGAGAGAGAGAGAGAGAGAGTGATCAACAAGGATAAGTCTTGTTTTGGGGTTTTATCTTATACATCTATATAGAGGAAGTTTGTTGGGTTTTCTCCCCCTTGAGGGTTTTCCAGGGTAAATGTGTGTCTATCTTGTGATTGTGTTTTTTTGAGTGATTTTGCATATGCTATTGATGTGAAATGGGATTAAACACTAATGATATCTAGCTAAGAATATGGAATCTTAATATGATATCAGAGCTAACCTGAATAGAACAAATTTCACAAGATGAAACTTTCTCTCCTCTCCCTCCGACAAGAAATTAGGATTTTCTATCAAAATTGGAATTTTGGAAATATGACTGCATAGAACGTTGTGCCTCCCTATAGCACATATATTAAGCTCTAGATCAAATTTTTTGAGTGGATGGATATGTAGGAAATCCAGACCCTAGTTTGGGCTTGAACTAAAAAACTTCAAAACAACCAGAACTAGAAATCTGCAGAAACTGAAATCTCACAAGCAAGTTTTGAAGGGTGAAGATTTGGAATCTCAAGAAACAAAGAGGACCAACCAACTCACCTTAGTCAAGCGCATCTCCTGGTAAGGTTAGTATTGCATTTTGAGAAATTTCATTTTTTAGTGACCTCTTGGATAAGATGGCCCCAAGAACTAAGATTGAGGACAAGCTAGAAGGCATAGAAAACTTCCAAGCATGGAAGTATAGGATTGGTCTCATTCTGAGAGAGAATGATCTTGATAAATATATCCAAGAAGAAGTTGTTAAAACAGAAGAAGATGAAGCTAAGGAAAAGCACTAGAAGGACCTAATAAAGGAAATAAATATCATTATTGATTCTATCAAGGATCACTTGATCTTTCAAGTGCCATCCAAAGAGACACCAAAGAAAATGTATAATTCCCTTTCCAGAATGTATGAAGGAAAGAACATCAAAAGGAGGAAGAATTTGAGAGCTCAATTGAAGAGTACCAGGATGAGTAAAGGAGAATCGATTCAAAACTACTTCACAAGGGTCTCCTAGTTCAAGGAGAAACTAGAAGCCATTGGAGACTCCCTTGATGAATATGAACTAGTTATGAGTTCTCTCAATGGTCTCACTAGACCTTGGGATTCATTCATATAGACTATGTGTTCCAAAAAAGAAAGTATGAATTTTGATATTGTATGTGAAGATTGCATCCAAGAGGAAGCTAGAGTAGCTAACAGATAATTTCTACTCAAAGAATATGATCAAGCTTCAAGAAGGGAAGTAATAAGGATTATCATCCTCCCAAGAGGTTTCAAAAGAAAAGAGAAAAGAGTCAGAAGACATAATACTCCGAATACCAATGCTACAATTGTCATAAGATAGGACACCTTGCCAGAGAGTGTCCATTAAATAAGAAGAACAACAAAAGACATCATGCACATCTAGCCGAAGATGAGGATGACGAAGAAGAAGAAAGACCTCGAAAGATATAAGCAAAAGAAGAAAATGTACTATTCTCTGCATTCTTTGGGTCTGTAATACCTGGAGAATATACTTGGCTTATTGATAGTGGTGCTTCAAATCACATGACACGAAAGAAGAAAATTATATCAATACTTGAAGAGAAGAACTCTCCTCAAAAAGTACCATTAGGATATGACTATCAATATCCCATCAAAGGTATTGGTGAAGCAAGCTACAGTCTTGAATCTAGAACTCCCATGAAGATAAAGGAAGTACTATATGTACCAGGTTTGAAGAAGAACTTATTTTTCATCTCAGGATTAGATAAGAAAGGGTATAGAGTTTGATTTTATAGATGGACAAGTACTCATGTGGACCAGGGGAAAATTAATTGAAGATGCAATTCGCATTGGTGAAGAAGAAAGAGGATTATATAAATTTGCAAACAATCTTTGTCCATGAGATCACTAGCTTAAGTGAACTATGGCATAGATTTATTGCTGACATCAACTACAAAGCATCACCCTATGTGAGAAAAGTAGTATCTGGCTTACCAGATTTGAAGATGGATCATGAAGGAACTTGCAAAGGTTGCGCAAGAGGAAAGAATATCAATAATCCATTTCCGAAGAGTGAAACAAACACTAAAGGTACATTGGAATTAATTCATTATGATGTATGTGGTCCAATTCCCTCCACATATTTAAGCGGATATGAATTTCATGTTACATTTATTGATTACTATTCAATAAAGACATGGATATACTTCTTAAAAACAAAGAATGAAGTATTCGAGAAATTCAAGGAATTCAAATCCTTGATAGAGAACCATTTAGATAGAAGAATCAAGACACTTAGAACAAATAATGGTGGAGAATATACTTCAAAAGAATTTGAATCTTTTTGTAAAGAAGTTGGAACCAAGAGGGAACTAACCACTCCCTACAATCCCCAACAAAATGGTGTTGTGGAAAGAAAGAATAGGACCATTATGGAAGCAGTGAAGACAATGATCCATGATGAAGATCTCCATATGCATCTATGGGTTGAAGCAACAAGAACATCAGTTTGTGTGCATAATAGATTATCCCATACTGCCCTTGGATTCAATACTCCAGAAGAAATGTACATAGGGAAGAAGCCTAAAGTGAGCCATCTCAAGATATTCTGCTTTCCAATATATGTACACACTCCAAAATAAAAGAGAACCAAGTTGGACCCTTTTAGAAAGAAGCTAGGAATAGTTTTTGGATACTGTGAAGATTCCAAATCCTTCAGGATGTACATTTCAAGATTCCATCACATAAAGATTAGTAGGGATGTAACATTTGACGAAGAAATATCTCTTAAGAAATCTAGAAAGTGTCAGCATGAAGAATTACATGAAGAGGATCTACCTCCCAGAAAAGTAGAAGGTGCACCCTCTCCTGAAATAGAAGCATCAGAAGATCATGATATGCTAGAACCTTGGGAACCCTGTACTATGGACATATCTCGAAAGAAAAAACATTCTTGGGTAAGAGAAACCATACAAGAATAAAAAAAGTATGGAGCTCCAGAAGGATCCACAAGAACAAGCAAGAGATCAAATCCATTCTCCAGTTATGTGGCCTTGATGTGTGATATTGTAGATCAATAACGTACCCATTACGAGGAATCCACACAAAATAAAGAATGGTTAGAAGCAATGATGGAAGAATACTAGTCAATAACGAATAATGATGTTTGGGATATAGTACCCAAAATAGAAAACAAGAGTGTGGTATCTTCCAAGTGGATCTACAAGATAAAACATGCAGTTGATGGAAGTATTGAAAAATATAAGGCAAGATTTGTGGCTAGAGGATTCTCTCAAAAAGAGGGGATTGATTATGAAAAGACATTTTCTGCAATAGAAAGGTACACTTCCATCAGAACCATCATGGCACTTGCCTCCATGATGAAGTGGAATATACACCAGATGGATGTAAAGACAACCTTCTTAAATGGTGTGATTGAGGAAGAAGTATACATCAAATAAACATAAGGATTTGAATTTGAAGATAGAGGGACTCACGTATGTAAGTTGAATAAAGCTCTGTATGGGCTGAAGCACGCTCCTAGATCTTGGTATGGAAGAATAGATAGCTTGTTGACAAGCTTGGGATTTACCAACAGTAAAGATGACCCTAAATTTTACCTGAATGTTATAGATGATGAACCTGTCATACTATTGCTATATGTGGATGACGTATTCCTGACAGGAAATGAGAAACAGATTGCAGATTGCAAGAAGAATCTTGCTAAAGAATTCTAGATGAAAGATCTTGTATTGATGCACTATGTTCTCATCTTGGAAGTGTGGCAAATCCCAGAAGGAATCTTTCTGAACTAGTGAAGATATGCAGTGGAAATCTTAAAAGGATTTGATATGTTGGATTGTAATCCATGGCCACGCCCATGGATACCAACCAAAATTTGTTTTCTGATGAACCATCATACTTAGTAGATGTGAGTCAGTACAGATAGAGTATTGGGTCGTTGGTGTATCTAACGAATACCAGGCCATATATACGCTTTGTTGTGAACACCTTGAGTCAGTATCTGGTTAAAACTATACGTGTTCACCTGATAGCTGCAAATCATGTGATGAGGTACCTGAAAGGTACGATAGACTTTGGACTTTACTATGATAGAGATCATGACTACAAATTGTATGGATATACGGGTTTAGATTATGTAGGAAGTGTAGCAGATACAAAGAGCACCTCATGTGGATGTTATTGTCTAGGATCCGCCATGATCTCATGGTTTAGCAAGAAACAATCCATTGTTATTCTCAGCATGACTGAAGCAGAGTACATAGAAACCTGTTCTGCTAGTTGTGAAGCGATATGGCTTTGGAAATTGATGTCAGGTATATTTGACTTGGAGTTGGACACCACAATGATTGTATGTGACAACTAGAGTTGTATAAAGATGACAAAGAATATGGTGTTCCATGATCAATCAAGCACATAGAAATATGGTACATAAGGGATCTATAAAACTCTAGTATGTGAGTAGCGATGGGCAAGTTGCTGATGTATTGACCAAACTTTTGTCTCGAATAAAGTTTGAATACTTCCAAAAAAAGATTGGTGTAGTCCAAAAAGACTTTCCTTGCAAGGAGGAATAGTGATGATGATATAGATCTTTCCTCGCAAGGAGGAACAATGATGATGATATATATATTTTCTTGGAAAGGGGGAGTAGGTCGATGATATGGACCCTCTTTGGAAAGGGGGAGAAGGTTGATGATATGGAACCTGCTTGGAAAGGGGAGTGATGATGAAACTATCATTGCGAATAATATGGCAGTGATGCTCTAGTACAGAAAATCCCAAGTGCGCTTGCAGATGCTGATGAGGTTCGATACTTGTGGAAAAAAGTATCCTCTCTTGAGGATGGTCTTGCAGACAATAACACTCTTCTCTTGAGAGTGGTCATAGCCCTTACCGGTTGAGGATGGTCCTGCAGACGATACTCTCTTCTAGAGAGTGATCCTACATTCACTTGTAGGATGGTGCCATAGAGAAGAACACTCTCTTCAGAGTGGTCCTAGTCCTAACAGGATAAGGATGGTCTACAATGAGTCATGCATTCATTTGAGGACGATGTTGTCCTACATTCATTTGCGAACGAGATCTGCATTCAATTGCATACGATGTGGTATTGCATTCATTTGCGGATAATATCTACATTCATTTGTAGATGATGTGGTCATGTGTTCATTTTCAGACGAGATATACATTCACTTGTAGACAATGTGGTCATGCATTCATTTGCGGATGATATCTACATTCATTTGTAGACGATGTAGTCCTACATTCATTTGCGGATGAGAGCTACATTCATTTGTAGACGATGTGGTCTTGCATTCATTTGAGGGTGAGATCTACATTCATTTGCAAACAATATGGTCATGCATTCATTTGCAGATGATCCAACTGGTCGATGATATAGACCCTCCTCATTAAGGGGGAGGAGGTTGGTGAGTATTGCATCATCCTGGGACTTATGTACAAAAGTGATAGGGATTAATCGTCCCGTAAATAAATCATGTGTGATGTAGGTAATTATTCTTATGGTGATGTTATTGATCAACAGATCAAGCACGGATGCAGACGATGAAAGTATTAATCGAAGGATTAAGTGATCAAGTGCTGCAAAGAATCAAGTGATCGAGTGATGCAAAGGATCAAGTGCTACAAAGGATCGAGTGATCAAGTGCTGCAAAGGATCGAGTGATCGAGTGCTACAGAGGATAAAGTGATCGAGTGCTACAAAGGATTGAGTGATCAAGTGTTGTAAAGGATCGAGTGATCGAGTGCTGCAAAGGATCGAGTGATCAAGTACTGCAAGGAACTAAGTCATCGAAGTACTGCAAGAAGATGAATCTCAAAGTGTTGTTGCAAATGATCAAGTGATCGAGTGCTGCAAGAAGATGAAGGCCAAAGCATTGTAGCAAAGGATCAAGTGATTGAATACTGTAGAAGATGAAGACTTAGTGTTGTAGAAGATGATGTTCCAGTACTAAAGATATTGAAGATGTTCGAGTAATAGTTCCATTTATTTATGATTGTTGAAAAATTCCTATGACGTATAGATGTATTACCCTGATACTGTTGAAGATTCTCTCTCTCCTTGCTCCTATAGTTGATGATGTTGTTGTCAGTCGAATACCCTTCTCGTTAAGGGGGAATGTTAAATATTTTAACTTCAAAGAATATTATAAATGTATTTTAATAATGTAACCCAAGGGACATGTCTTATTCCTTTATCGGGATGTTACTATTGTAATTGGTGATCAAAGAGTCATGAGGTATAACCTCCATTGTAAGTCGGGTCAATAGTACCCTCTTGAATATAATATAATATTGTTTTGTGTCTTCCTAGGTGAAGCTAACCTAGTAAATTTGTTGGGGTCGACTTGTTAGGGTAAAATTCAAGTGACGGAAAGAGTATATATAGAGGAGTTGTGTTTCTCATTCGAACACACACGCTCACTTATGTATAGCACATAGGAGTGAGAGAGAGAAAGAGAAATCAGAAAGGAGAAGGAGCACCTATTTTGGGGTTTTATCTTGTACATCTATATAGAGGTAGTTTTGTTGGGTTTTCTTCCCCTTGAGGGTTTCCCAGGATAAATCCATGTCTATCTTGTGCTTATGTTTCTTTCAGTGATTCTGCATATGCTATTGATGTGAAATTGGATTAAAAACTAATGCTATCTAGATAAGCATATGAAATCCTAACAAAAGAAATATTTCCAAGTCCAATATTACTCTAGAAACATGAAGGCTAGAGTGGCCAAATTCAATTTTAATGGAAGAGCATTCATTTGGTAGCATCATCTTAAGTAAGTTAAGAAGATCAACAACAAAATTATCATTTGGAAGTCGTGCAATAAGTAATTTAAGAAAAAATACCTCTCTAATAGGTACTATGATGATAAAATCAAATTATTTCATAAGTTAAAGTTGGGGAAAATGACTATGGATGAGTAGGTAAACAAATTCTTAGATTTACGAAGGTATGTTAAGTACATCACCAATGCCGAGGTAAAAATACAACATTTTATTAGTGGACTACCTCAGTCTTACAAAGACAAAGTTGAGTTTGGTGGACCCCAAACTCTATATGAGACCATTAGGAAGTATACATATTGCTATGATCATAACAAAAGAAATCTAGAATTCCATGAGGCATGGAACGAAAAAAAAGGTTGAAGTTTGATCAAAGAAAGAAGAGATTTAAACCTCCTCATTTAAGAAATCAACAATATAAACTAGAATATGGTAAGGTTAAGCTAGCTAAGTTCACATCGAAGAAACAAAGAGATCCACTTTAGTGTTGTGGATGTGGAGAAGCTCACCCGCTAAAAAATTGTCCACATCAGAATGGAAGTTCCGAGAATGTTCACAAGGATACAACTGTTGGGATGTAGCAAGGATTGTCCCTATGATCTATGATGCACTAGAGGTTTTTTAAGAAAACCATCAATAAGATATTGTGAGGTTGAAGATAAGATTGCTCAACAACAAATTTCTATTTTAATTGACCATGAATCTAGTGATGATGGTGTGTAACGCCTAGAATTGTAAGAATTTGTGTTCTTGAGAAGAGAAAGCATAGTAAATCATCACTAGTCCAACTAGTCATTGGAACTAAGATAAATTCTAGTGAAATGTTGGAGAAATATCCATTAATTAGGGATGGACTCTTCACATGGGAAAAATTGAATATTTTTCCATTTGGTTCTTATGATGTACTCATAGGAATGGATTGGTTTGAAGCACATCAAGTTAAACATGATTACTACAAAAAAGAAGTTGAATGCATTGGTGAAGAAAGAAGCCCAAGGATAGTAAGGGGATTTAAAAAATAGTTTTTGTTAGGCATATTTAAACTTGTAGTTGAAGAAATATTTTAGAAAAGGTTTTCAATTATATGTAACTCGTGTATTATAATTAGTTGATGATAAAGGTGACAATATGGAGGATTATATTGTCTTGTAAGAATTTGCTGATGTGTTCCCTAATGAAGTGCTATGACTTCCTCCAAAGAGGGATATTGATTTCATAATTAATCTTGTACGAATAGTTGCATAGATTTCCAAGTCTCGTTATCAAATGAGTACCCCAACATTATTATAGTAGAAAATGAAAATACAAGAGTTGTTAAAAAATAAATACATTCATCCAAGTGTGCCTCCAAGGGGAGAGTGAGTTCTATTTGTGAAAAAGAAGGATGGGAACTTTAGGTTATGTATTGATTATAACCAACTGAATAAGGTTTATTGTGAAGCACAAGTACCCTTTACCTTGACTTGATGAACTCTTTGACCAAATGAAAGAAGAAAAGGTATTTTCAAATATTGATTAAAGGTTTTTTATCATCAAGCCAAAATCAAGTGATTGAAGACATGCTTCACATGTATGTGATGGTTAAACCATCCAAGTGGTAGCATTATATGTAAACTTGGTAGATTTTGCATGTAACAATTGGCATCAAGCATAATTTAAAATGAGTCTAATTAAATATTTATATGAAAAAATATGCAAGACAATAGTGAGTTGGGATAATTCAGTGAAAAGAATTGTTCTTGGGCCATAAATGTTTTAGGAATGGAGTAAGAAATTGCAAAATTTAGGAAAAAATTGAAGGTAGCTCAAGAAAAGTAGAAAATATATGCAAATAAAATAAGAGTTCATAGGGAATCTCAATGTGAGGACCATTTTTGCCTTTGAGTGAGGCCAATAAATATTTCAGAAGCTTTGGAATTATACCCAGTTGTCACCAAGATATTTTGGTCCATTTGAAGTGCTTGAGAGGATAGGATCAGATTCATTTCCTACAAACATTAAATATCATAATATTTTTCATGTTTCTTTACTTAAGAAATATGTGCATGATCCAAACCATGTGATTGATTGGGAAGTGATCCAGGTGGAACTTGAGGGAGAGTTTCAAATAGGGCCACTGTGAATCTTAGGAAAGTAGCATTGCTTCAGTACTAAGCCATTACATAAGTGGTAAAGGTGCAATGGAAGAAATTTTGTCCTGATGATGTTGCATGGGAGCTAGAGGATACCATGAGAGAGGCATATTCATTTTTGTTTTTATTTTTAAGAAAAAATTGAGGATGGTGTTATTCCAAGGGGAGGGGAGTGTAATACCCAATTTCAACCCTAGAATGTATTAAATAAGATTACGTAAAATGATGTAAATATGCTAGTAAATATTCCTAGTGCAAAGGTTCAAGGCCAAGGCCCAACTAATGAATGAATAGACATGTATGATGTAAATATCCATATATGGGCCATGTGGTTGTCTTAGCACAATAATGTGAACCGATGTAAATATTATGTTGGAAAATAATAAAACGGTTCAAAATGGCTATGTTAAAAGCACTAGATGAGCTATGATTCCGTTAGAAGGGAAGGGGAAAGGGGACCTATGGGAGACTAAATCCTCGTTTTTCATGTGTCATCCTTAAAACTCATCCATTTTATACCATGTTCCTTAAATACCCCATTTACTTAATTTGACTAATCAATTCCAATTATTGAATGCATGGGTGAGGTTGGTGGAAAAGTCTTCTCATGTCATTATGGAAGAATAGGATGAATATACTTCTTACATGACAATTTTAAGAGTCCTTCACTCTATGGTTAGAATTGATGCAAAGTTTCTTTTGACCATTGCTCTCATCTCACTTTGAATCTATCATTCACTCTCCATGCAATAGTCCATACACTATTTTGTTTTCATGTTGTTCTCTCCATTGCTAATTACTAGACAATGAAATTTATAAAAAATTTACATTATAAAGAAGAAATTGTAGACATCGAGTGAATAATTATTATTGTAGGTTAGCATAGAGGCTGGGAAGGTTAGGAAACCTTTACCCACTATTTATTTGTTTCTCCTCGGATTCTTAATAACCCATGAGTTGATTTCACAGGAAATTCTATGAAATCATACAACATGTTGGACTCTTTTTTAAAGCACTAAAAAATAACTATAAGGAATGGATCCTTTGAGGGATTATTGAGTAGAGAAAGGGTAGGTCATCCTTGTTCTATGTGGGGTAGTGGAAGAGAGTTCCATGGTTGGGATGCCTGAATGAGATTCTTGTAGTGTTATGTGTTGAGTATATTGACTAGATAAGCATAATAGCATGGTGACATCATAGCCCTACTTGGGATGGTACTTGTAGATGATACCTATGTTTGGGTGGAAAATTTCTCTTACATAGCTAGTTTATTGGATCTTATTCAGTTAAAAGATAAGTGTACATTGTTGCTATGAATATGCAAATTATGTTTTTTTTATATTATGAAAACTATGTTATTATTATACATGCCATGTTGTCTACACCTGCAAATGCATTTCTTGATTATGTTATTCAAGGGAGGCTTAAATTAGTTCAAAATTTGAATAATGGTATCCACACGGCGAAATTTGAAAGTATGGTATTCATAACTACCTAGCTAGAGGTTGGGGATTCCAAATGGAGATTTTACAAAAATAGAGACATTCAACATGCATATTGAAATCCAATCGTAACCAATGTCATTGTTCTACCTATCAAATCATGATAAGAAAAATGTAGGAACTCAATAGAGGTGCTCTCATTTTTTACAAAAATGGATGAAAAAATGCCTAACAACCATACTTAACAATTGAAACATAGGTTCTCGAGGTTCTAGATTATTGGCATGTTGAATGTTGAGAAGGTTGGAATGTTCCCCTTCCTTCCTACAGAAACCTAGTTCTTACAGTATCCAAAAGTACTTCAAGTGAGACCTCATTTGCTTCGCAGGTGTCACGGAAAGGGACAAACCCTTTTGGGTTAGTATATTGGGATTTGTTGGTATATGTTTGGAGAATCCAGGTTGAAGAATATTTGTTCTAACAAATGGTTCCATTGCCAATACTAATATATGTGTCGAAGGGGAATGTGGCATTCCTCGAAGCCTGAGATCAAGGCTTCGGTTGATCAGAAAGAAAGAGAGTTTTCTCAAGAAGAGAACATAGATCCACGACTGAACTGGGAAGAATGGTTAGGTAATTATATTTATTCAGGCATTCATGGAATCTTCTTTGTTGAGTTTCCTACTTGAATGAATGGTTATCAAGGTTAACCGACAAAAAGAGGTGTTTCTAAGGGGATGAGTCTAAATTTTGGACACTTTAGTTGATTCAACGAATGAAAGGTGTGAACAATAAGATCTCTCATGATGTTGATTACTAACTAGATAGTATATTGAAGGGCACATTATTGAATTTGATGTTGACACTATAAAGTCCTACAATGCAACTGAAAGAGAGTTCTTCAAAGGATCGTAACGAAAGTTCTTGATATTACTGATCCTTTGGATTAAAATGTTGTTGTGTGAAAAAGGGATTTTGAGGATGAACTCAAATGAGAAAAGAATTTGTGCATGGTGGGCCTGGGTGTAGACTAGAGGAAGGTCTGGGAGAATGTATGGAATGAGATGAGATGATAAGGGGAGAAAAAAGTGAGACAGAAAAAGAGTGTAAGTTTCTGTGAAGTGTGAAGAAATTTTGGTTGAACAAGAGGAGGATAATTGCGACAAGGAGAGAGAGTTAAAGTGTGACCGAATGAAGAGACTACAAACTAGTACTGCAACTCGACTAATATTATTACGACGAAGAGGAGGAATATCGGCTCATTTAAGAAAAGAAGAATTTGTAGGTTCATCTTAGACCGGAGGTTATGACATACCCATGAAACCACGTACATCGCCATAAATTGAGATAAGACATAGTAGTTCATATTAATTTTCCCAAAAAAGTCAAGATAGTGGTAATAGTCATAGTCATAAAGTTTCCAAGTAGTAAGATTCCAAGTGTCAATCCCTTAACATCGAGTGAGTCAGTAACTGAAAGGAACATAATGGTTGGGGATGACATAAAATTACTGTTTTTTCACGAAAATGGATTAGAGGATCCAAAACAACATTGGTTCCTTTTCAAGGTTGTATGGACTATCAAACAAGTTCAAGATGACAATGTCAAAGAGCTTGGCTGATTGCGAATTTTTGGGGTTGTTCCCTGGATTGGTTTATGAAATTTTCCATTGTTCTGGTTGGATCTACACAAAATATGCTAGCATAAATAAAGGCTTGGTTAAAAGACGAGTTCAGAAAGTTGAAGTCCAAGTCACAGTGCATTACTAAATTGAGGGATATCAAGTAGTCAACAACTGAATCTGTATGAGACTTTGACTAGAGGTTCAAAACATTAATGGCTTGTGTAAGTTTTTAGATGTTTGATGCAAAACACAAAGAGTGGTTCATATCTTCCTTTATACCACATATCTGAGTACCATTGATGCAACAAAATATTGTGTTGCAGTATGAGGCTTGGAGATCAATATGAAGTTAGAGGCATCACCATTTACAAAAGCTAGTACAAGAATGGTTCAAATCCCGTCATAGATTTCCAATTTGTCACTACACATTCAAGATATCAAGAAGGGAAAATAAGAGAAGAAGTTTGGTGTACCAGATGCAAAACAGAGGATCACCATAAGGATCAGTGCCCAACCTTCCAGGAATATCTACTTGTGGGAGCACCTAATCCATGGGACCAGGAAGGAGTGCCCTAGTGTCAAATATGTCAAACTATAGGACATTGAATCGAAGAGTGTTATGTATTCCAGAAACTTGTAAGTACTCCCCATAACTTATTTTGTAAATTTTTTCGATTATTGGGGCATGATGAGAAAGATTGTTGAGCATATCAGTTGCTCACAGAATGAGAAATAAACACCTATCTTCTTAAAGAGGGAGAGAAATTTGAAATAAGTAATGCACAGTTTAATAAACCATGGGGTGGATTCCATTGATGTGTATGATGAGGATTCAGTCGAGGTAGAGTCTAGTTAATTTGCTACAATTGCGTTCACCCAAGACATTTTGCAAGGGACTCTCATAACTCGAACTCAACATGCTTATACTGTAATGCATTAGATCATACCATTAAGGATTTTCCACAACTCATAGAGAAGTGGAAAGTGAAAAACAACTAGAACTAGAACATTCAAAATATTTCGGCCGAACCAAGAAAGAAGCAACCCACTGTCATTGTAGTTACCAAGGGAGAAACTGTGACAGGAGACAATAAGGAAAGTTACAACAACTAGTGAGATCCAAGAGTAAGACCAGTGGTCCAACAACCACTAAAATTTAATGTCCATAAGGAAAATGATTTTTTTTAAGCATGTTATGAATTTATTCCAAAGAAAAATGGATCTTCGACATCTACTTCCCCAACAATATTTGATGAAGGCACTATCTATGACATCTCGCCTCACTTGACCGATATTTTACAAAGAAACCTCCAAGAAAGGAAACTGATCTGAGAATATTTTTGAAAAGTTGTTTGGCTCTAATTAAATATGAAGACATATTATAGAAATGGCATAGTTTAGTTGATGAGTAATAAGAATAATTTAGACAAGAAAGAGTTGTGAACCATGTTTAAAAGAAAATAAAGACTGGGAGAGGGTTGTGACTTAATGAACAAATAGGGGACTATGACATGGATATTTTCATCTTGGATCTGGTGTTAGACATCAATATTATTACTAGGGAAACCTAGGAGAATATGGGGAATCCTAAATTGGTGTGGTCACTTGTTCAGTTGAGATTTACCAATCAACAAAAATTAATCCCATTCGAAGGAATTCCTATCGAAGTGGAAGGGTTGCAAAATTTTGCAGATTTTTGAAGTCATAGAGATTGTTTATGATAACAATCCATATCATTTGCTTCTTGGTATCAATTGCGCAATTGAAAATTATACTATTATCAATTTCAAGAAAAGATTGTTGACATTTGAGAATGTAGAAATCAGAGTTGTCACACCTCTAGATCCTTTGGAGGGTTAGAGGTATGTCAAGCCTATAAATGGAGAATACGATGTCTATGATTTGAAAAAGATATTTAATATCTCATCTTAAATATATGATTATTTCAACCCAAGAACATATGGTACATTAAGTTGGTGGAGCGTTACTTTGTGTTCATTAGACTCTAGTGAAGCTCTAGAAAATTGGTAGAATAGATTGCATGAAGTGTTAATGCAAATATGTGCTTGGATTACAAAGTCGCTATGATATATTGGTAAAGAGGTATGTGATATACCCACTTATGAGGGATCTCCTAATTTAAATACATTTATTGTTGATTTTGAAGTTAAAGTACCTATCAAAACAATAGTGGTGTTGGAATTAGACATAGCTATAAAAGATACGTAGGCTAGGTGGTGGGATATTCATAAGCATGCTATAGAGGGTTGGTCACAATGCAAAAGATTGCTAGAGATACGGTTTGGAAAAGAAATACTATATGTTGGAGAAAAATATAATGGCTTAACCTCCCATCGACGATATAAATACTTGTAGTGAGACATGGAAGAATATACCTAACCAAGAATGGGTACGTATGTTTACTCATACATTAGATACTATATTGAGGAAATGTTATACATCATTGGAGATTATATGAGGGATTATAGATTGGGATAATCTGGTTGTGATTTTTAGATAGACATTTAGCAATGATGATGAAATTCCAACAGTGGATGCAACTCTACAAGTTATCATAGCAAAAATATTTGAAGAGATACCATGACCAGTGTCTAATTTGCATCAGTGGACTACGATAGTTGAAAAAATGATGAAAGTATATAATATTATAGGAGAGTCAGATGATGATGACCTAAGATATGTGCATATTCCATAAATTGAAGGAAGTCGAGATATGCATGGACTAGAGATTTTATCCGACAAAATCCCGACGCCACTAAAGATAAAGAAGGTAAATATTGGGTCTCTTGAAAATCCTAAATTTTCAAATATTAAGGATTACTGGGATGATGAAACAATAGGTAAAATTACATATTTACTGCATGAATTCCAAGATTTATTTCCTACCAAGTTTTCTGAGATGAAAGGGATTGCTAGGAATCTAGGAGAGATGCAAATCCCATTGAAGCCAGATGCCAAGCCTGTTAAGTAGATAACATATAGATTAAATCCTTGGTACAAATAAAAAGTTAAAGAATATCTTGACAGAGTGTTGGATGCAAACATCATTGATCCTGTCGAAGAGTCTGAATGAATTTGCCCAATGTTAGTTCAATATAAAAAGACTAGTGAAGTCTGAATTTGTGTTGATTTGAGGAAGATGAATGTTTCATGTCTACATGACCCCTTTCCTATTTCATTTATAGATGAAGTGCTAGAGAGTGTCAAAGGTCAGGAAGCATACTTATTTATTGATGGATTCTCTAGATATCATCATACCAAACTTGCCAAGGAAGATCGACATAATACAACCTTTGCGACATAGTGGGGTTTCTTTCAATACATAGAAATTCCATTTGTTTTAAAGAATGCTCCTACTATTTTCTCTAGAATAGTTGTTGTTGATTTTAAAGAATTCATTCATAAATTTATGGAAGTCTATTTTGATGATTGGATAGTATATGGTTTGCATAAGAATCATATTGATAGTTCAAGACTAATGCTAGAACATTGTAAACAAAACTGAATTTCATAAAATTTGAAGTGTATATTTTGTGCTATATTTGAAATATTGTTGGGTCATGTGGTTTGTAAGCAAGGACTGTTGATGGATCCCGCGAAGATTGCCATTATAGTGGACTTATCACCACCAACTTCAGTTTGACAGTTGAGGACAGATTTGGGACATACCGGCTGTTACATGAATTTTATCAAGGGATATGCTCAGATTACATCCCCAATGGAAAGATTATTGAAGAAAGATGTTAAGTTTCAATGGAATGAAGAGTTCCAACAAAGCCTTGACACATTGAAGGAAAGGATGGTAACAACACCGATTTTAGTGTTCCCTGATTAGCGGAAAGAATTTCATGTGCATGTTGATGCATCATCTGTTTCCTTGGGCATGGTTCTTTCTCAACCAGGAAAAAGATATATTGATCACCTGACTGAATTCGCCAGTAGAAAACTGTCGACAACAAAAAGAAACTACACTACAACATAAAGGGAAGGGCTATCTATGGTATATGTCGTGCAAAACTTCAAACATTATCTGTTAGGGGGCCACTTTAAAATGTTTACCGATCATTATATGCTTTGAAGTACCTTGTCAACAAGCCGGTGTTGGGGGGGGATTCGTCGGTGGCTCTTATTATTTTAGGATTATTATTTTGAGATTGTAGTCAAGCCGAGAAGGTTGAATGCAGGGCTTGACCATCTGTTTAGGTTGGATATAGGAGAAGAACTAGTTAATTTATATTATAACCTCCAAGATGCACAACTCTTTCATGTAAGAAAGATAGATGAATACTTTGAAGATATTGTGAATTTTCTGACTATAGGAATGGTACTAGAGGGTTATACAACAACACATAAGAATTAGTTAGTAGATAAATTTGTATATTATCAACTGATAGCTAGTCATTTGTACAAGTTAGGACCAGATGAGATCTTGCGTCAATATCTTATGGAGCATGAGAAACCAATGATCTTGGATAAATCTCATGATCCTGGTAATGTGGGAGGCCGCTACGTAAGGAAATCTATTGCATAGAATATTTGAAGTGCAGGATTGTGGTGTCCTACCTTGTGTATGGCTACAAAGGAGTACCGTAAGACTTGAAACGTATGCGAAAGGACTGGGAACCTGTCAAGGAGGGATGATATTCCATTAGTTCCATAGGTGATGATGTAGGCATTCGACAAATGGGTCGTTGATTTTGTGGTCTGATAAACCCACCTAAGAAAAGGACTAGGGGGAGGTACATTTTCACTACGACATATTAGTTGACTAGATGGGATAAAGCTACACCAGTGAAAAATTGTAGTGTTGTGACATCTATGAAGTTACTCTTTGAGAATTTATTTACAAGATTTGGTTTTCCTCAAGTTTTACTGAGTGATTAGGGGACTCACTTTGTCAGCAAGACTATTGAAGCACTCACAGAAGAGTTCCATATTTATCATAGCAAAATTACTCCATATCAACCACACACAAATGATATTGTTGAAGCTTTCAACAAGATTCTGGAGCATGCCATGTCAAAGGTTTGTAATGTGAATCATGACTATTGGGCCTTAAATTCCTTGCATTTTTATGGGCTTACATAAGAACACACAAGAAATTAACGGGTTAGACACCCTTCAGGTTGGTATATGGATAAGAAGTTGTTATGTGTATGGAGTATATTGTGTCAATTTTAATGATTGCTACTTTCACTGGTATGTGTGATAGTAGGGTTGTTGAAGAAATATTATTGTAACTGCTCCATCTAGAAGAAGAAATATTTATTGCGATATTTCAACAACAAATTCAGAGAGAGAGAGAGAAGGCTTGGCATGATTTCCACATTACCATGTAGCAATTTCAGCAAGGGGATTTAGTTATCCTCTACAATAATAAGTTTTTTAAACAACCTGGTAAGTTAATGATGCTCTAGTTAACACCTTATGTCATCAACTATGTGATAAAAAGACTTGTTGTACAATTGCAAAAGTTAAATAGTGAACCTCTCAATGGATTGGTTAATGGAAGCCATCTAGAACCTTGTAGGTATAGCCACACATTCCCTTGTTAAGTGTGTATATAGCAAAAAAAAATTAATTTGTTCAAGGCGTGTTTTAGTCATAGCTTTGGTGTCTGTCCAAGGAAGAGTGCTTAGATAACATAATTCACCTTTGTTGAAGTATTTCTCCTAATGTAGTAGAATTTGTTGTATTATTATATTACATAAAGAAAAAAGTGAGTTGATTGCTCATTTAAACCACTACGTATAAGTGAAAATAATGGGAAAAATGAAAATGTAGCATTTATGGAAATAAAAAAGGTGGTGGCCAGACATAATAAATGTGCCTAAAAAGGAAAGACGGTGGAATAATGGCAAGACTTGGTCATGATACTAGCCATAATTATGTTATTAGATGCAAAAATGCCATTGAATATTTGTTTAAGTGCCGAAAAATTATGAAACCCAAGGCGAAAAGGTAGGCGGATCAACCGTTAAAACATAACATAGTGTGGAAGATAAGTTCAAAACTGCATTGTGAATTGAAGCATAACAAGTAAAGAGTTGACCGAAAAAATAGTGAGCAGAGAAGAAGAGTATGCAAGCAAGAAAGATCATTAGAATAATTTTTTCAGAGATTTCATGGCTTCAGGGAGAATCCATTAGGGTATTTTTGAGGCCTAAAATGGTCTTCACAAGGGAAATAATAAAATAAGAGTTATAATAATAAAATAGAAGTTCTAAAATTTGGAGGGGAAAAAGAAAAACTATTTTTTCTTAATGTATTTTTGACATATATCCTTATCGGTTCACCCAAATTTTGAGTTTGGGGACACGTTAGATGCTGAATTTAATTTCACATCTATCCCATACCCACACTGCATACTTTTGAGGTACCCACGACACCAAAAACTGAAAATTTCAATAAAAATAACATTTTAACATTAAAATAAGGTTTTTATTGAAATATTCATTTCTAAGTTTCGTAGGTACCTTAGAAGTATGTAGTGTGGGTATGGGTTGGTTGTGGAATTAAATTCTGCATCCAATGAATCTCCAAAATCAAAATTTGGGTGAACTCATAAGTAGATATGAATAGTTTTTTTTTTTACTCTCCATTTTTTTTTACAAATTTTACCTTCATGGTTGATATCATCATATTGAATCCTATTGGTCGTTCTTATAAAGTGAATTTTAATGGTAAATTTTTTGTTTTGAGGCCCATTTTTTTACCTTAAAACTCCCTTAATGCATAGGTCATTGGGGAGAAATCTCCTATAGTTCCACTGGGTGTAACAAGGTATACTGGACAAAGGACTCCCCACACATGGGGCCTTGAGAGGTGAAGTAAGTAGAAAATTAATGCAGGGGATTACACCTCTACAATGCCATCTGGGTTACCATATTATATTCTACCAAGAAAGAAGAATGTGAAGCCGGTACAACTTTCAAAGGATGGAAAATATCCATTGGTTATGTTGGAAATACCAACAGGTGTGCTATAGGTGGGGGATATAATGGGAAGGGTACGCTATCTAAGATATGTAGACCAGGATCTGGTGTACAAGAAAAAGTTTCCAAAATTTGAGCCAGAGAAGTATTCATGAATGGTACCAGACGCATAAAGAGGATCCCAAATGATAGAGCTGCTAGAATGACCTTCAAGACTGGAGAAATCTAGCAGTTTGGGTCTCTTGAAGCTTCCGCATTTTGGTCAGAGTGTTGAATCCAACATCTATGTCAAGAAACGGTTATTATGTGTGTATGGTGGATTTTTTGCGGCTAGATAGGTGTATTTCTGTTAATACAGATTTGATTTCCAAGTTCACAATTCTACCTACTAAAGGGGTGGATCCAATAATATATTTTGGAGGAAAATAGACAGATCGTAAAGTAGATTCTAGAATGAAGGAGAAATATGGCTTGGAGAAAAGAAACTAAGGGTATGAACTGGCCTCAATTCAATATCAAGTAGTTTGATTTTCTACATAGATCCTTGCAAGTAAGTTGTTGAGAAAATGTCGGCCAAACCAGATGCATGCTCCAACAATTGCATTGACAAAGCAATTTGTCGAAGGTGTTTAGATGAATTGGGATACATTTCTATTAAATGAATTCTTAATTGATTGTCATGATGCCCAGTCTCATTTAATGTGTTCCATTATTCCTGGTTATTGTTTTTAATTGCTTTAGTATCATGGAGAGAATCGAAAGATTCGTAGTTTTCCATATTGCTTCATGGTTTCCCTGTAGGGGCTGGGTTTGTGTTGCTGGGGGTCATTATCAATCAATATCACTAGCGAGAGAATAATGTGTTGTTTTACCTTTTTAAGGAGGATTTACAATTTAATATTAACAAGGTT
Organism: Pseudotsuga menziesii; assembly: GCA_001517045.1. Lineage (NCBI taxonomy): Eukaryota > Viridiplantae > Streptophyta > Pinopsida > Pinales > Pinaceae > Pseudotsuga > Pseudotsuga menziesii. The sequence continues at coordinate 29,563 of LPNX010860228.1, forward strand.
CCTAGAGTTGAAGCTCAGGTTGTTGATCTATTTAAGGATATTATTCATTTTGAGGAAACCCCACACCACATATATATCCAGGGTAGGAGGGACCTATATAAGGAATGGTTACCAGGACGATATAAAGTGATGGATAAATAAATTGGTGAAACCATTCATGAATGGCCAAAGGAGTGGAAATTTCCCGTCTTTGTTCATGGGAAATCACTAACTGTGTTACAGGAAGCAGATCCCATGACTCAAACTGTGAAGAGAAAGAATGGGCAAGGTCAGGATGAAGAACATGTCAAAGAAACAAGAGGTGGAGTAGAGGTTGGTGCGACAGATAAATATCTGTCACCCTTATAGGAACAGGGAAGATAATCAAGTGCGACCTAGCTAGGTCTCTCGACCAAAGGAGAAAGGAAGGAAACATAATTAGTAGTGGGGAGGAAGACCAAAAGAAAGGATCATAAAGAAACTACAGTAATGGATTTAACAAAGGATAATGTGGATATTCTTATGTACATAATTAACGATACTATAGAATACATTAGGAAAAAAGGTGTTGACACAGAGCTGAATTTTTATGGGGGACTAATACGTTAGATCACTATGTTGCAGGAAGCATTGGAGGGAATTCGAGTCATGACAGACCTATAAGATCCAACAACATAAATACAAGATGATACCACAAAATATTAGATATAACCAATTTCGTAATCCATTCCGGGTCTCTGTCATGTCCCCAATTAAATAATTTCCAAATAAGACTACTTGCAAATAATGTTCCACCAACCTACCAGTTCCCTAGGTTGAGATGGAGACATAAGTTTTGTAATAAGGGGATATGGGACCCAAATGGACTTTATTTTACCATATTCAAATTTAAATGGGTCACATAAATGATAAATTCTAATAAAATAAGGTGGCATGGGTTCATGAAGAAACTTGGAAGCATGTGGAGCCTTTGGATGACTAGATTCCTCGTACACTTGGCATAATATTCATCCAAATCTAAACACATGGGAAATGTAACGTTATTGGAGGGTGATGTGGTGTCAAATATCATATAATGAGCCAAGAAATTTGAAAAGGTAAAGGAGTGTAAATCCCATGGAATAGGAAGAGACTAGAAGACAAGTTGTGCCACTTGGAAGTAGATTCCATGCACTCTATGACAACAAAAGATGAAAGATTCTATGAAAAGTATGAAAAATTCATACGTTATACATACATATGAAAAATATGATGGGATCAGGATAAAATATCCACCAATAGGTCAAATTTTGGAGTTAGAAGCAGCCATTCGGATTGGGGAAAGAATTGGAGTATGAAGAGGAAGACAAATGTCGTGAGAGTTACTAAACCACTAAGGTGAGTTGGAGGAATCCCATGGAGGGAAATTAGAACTTAGGAGGCCTCATGAAGTTAATAAAATGATTTCATGAGGAATTATAATGGATTTTTTTATCATTTGTTAATTGGTCTTTGGAAATTTGGAGAGATTTTGCTTGTCCATTACATGATGAGTGTTCACTCTCTTGGCATGTGAACAAATTTTGAGGGAGTTGGATTCCATTACAAGTTGGTTGATGGAGAGGCCATTCATAAATCTCATTGTATATTAATTAATGAGTTTTATTTTCATTTTTAAGTACCATATGTTCTAATTCCCATCTATTCCCCTATTCTCTCATTCCTTCTTCTCCGTTCCCCCACACTCTCAAGTTGAGGGCGCACTTGTAGGAGCGGTGTTTGCGTTTTGTTGAGTATATTTGAGAGACAAGAATTAAAATGTGATGTATGTATCTTTAATATTATTTCTATATTCTATGTAATTCTAAATATTAATAATACATATGTTAGAGGCTCTCATTCCCATGCTCTTGAATAACTAGTTTTCATGGATTTGGCTTCAATATTGAAGTAGCTTTATATCATATTTTTATGAGAAAATTTCTATGATTTTGATGATGTTGGGGAAGAAATATATTCTTTAATTCTATGTAATTTCATTCCCATATTATATTCATCTCGAAATCCAAGAAACTCATGTGTGAAAAGCTTGCATTCTCATGCCATTATATCACTAGTTTTCATGGATTTTGTCTTCAATCTTGAAGTAGTTTTATATCAGATTTGGATGATGGATATTCTATGAGTTTTTTATGTTTTGACAGCCATATATTAAGTGTTACTCTGAAATTTCATTTCCCTATTCTTCATGGGTCTAAATAAGAAATCCATATGTGAAACTCTTGCAATTCCATGCTACTAATTCACTAGTTTTCATGTGTTTGACTCCCATACTGAATGAGTTGTATATAAGACTTGTATGAAGGGATTTATATGGTGCTTAATAAATTTTGGGAATGAATTTATATTCTGTATATTTTCCCTATATTTCACATCCTTGTATTAAACTTTAACTCTACCTTTCATATGTCAAAATCGAGCTAGTTATGCAATCTCCTGACAAGCAATTTCACTGAAAGTTATCAAACGAATGTGGAAATATATAGCCAGATTTCAGAACTAATAACCATGTTTAATGACAGCACATGAGGTATTATATCAGTCCCCATACTCTTATTATAAATTCTGGAGGGTTGCACATGAGTTGGGAAGCCCATTTGGACTACACACTAGGGGGGATTTCATCACAATTTCTTAGTCATTTTTTCCCTTTTCGTCATTAGCCCCAATTTTTTTTTCGGAGGTCTAAATTCAGATAAAAAGTTTCCATAAACCACCTTGGGATGTTTTAATACTCACCATACTATTTCCTTTTAAATTTGGGACCATTTGGTGAAAGTTGGAACCCTCTAGAGTCATAACTAGTTGAGCCAGAATTTGCCTAATTTGTGTATTTCTCCAAATTTTCTAAAAAGGGACATTACAATGGTATAAAAGCATGGTATTGGAACCTATTTCATTTATTTATTATAGGGATGAATTTAAGAAAATCATGAAGTAATATTTTGATGATACGACCAAGCAGGTTATGCAAGGGTTCAGATTGGTGGCTAGCCAACTTAGGGGTAAACTGGCAACCGAGGGTAGTAGTAGTTCCCATCATGGAAAGAAACATAAGACCATTCCTTTTGAAGACTTTTATTACTTGGTGAATGGATTTATGAAAAATAATTAAAATGTTAATTCATTATGGGACAATCAACAATCCACAAGTTTGGAGGAGCATGAAATGAGAAAAAATCAGCCTACTTGTGAAAAGAGCCTACATATACCATTAAAGGAAGAAACAAATAATCATGAATTGGAGCATAAATTACCTCAAGGAGATTTTAGATAATAACATGAATAGGAAGGTGAATACAAGAACACAATCCTTACTGATCGAGGTTGTGCAAATCAAACAACATCTAATGATGGATCCTTAAACTATGAAGGAGTACCTATTGATGGGTGCTCACACTCTATGTTGGTGACATAGAGATCGGATTCGAAAATGTTGCTGAAATAAAAATGTCTCATAAACATTAATATTAATACCTTGTGACAAAAAATGAAGAACCAAGTTCAACTTCCCCATCACCACTTGAGCTTCAAGAAGTTGATCAAATTGAGAAGAAATAAGAAGAGGAGGTTCGCTCCCATGAACCATAATTCATTGAAGGGTATTTGAATATGAGTGAAGGGAATATACATGAGGACCTTATCATACTCAATGACACTAAAGAATTTGTGTCAAATTCTTGTTGGAAATTTTCTTCATTGGAGGATCCATCCTTCCTTGAAGACATGGAGAAGATTCAAAGAGCAATGTGCAACATCGGAGGTATATTCATGTCTTTGATTTTTGATAGAAACAATTTGGTTGAGCTAAATGAATGGTTACATGAAGAATACTTGAATAATAATGAGGATATTCATAAACTGAAAATTTAAAATGAGAAACTTCTTGAGAGGTTGCAAGATACATGTTCTTCCTCTTATGTTTCAGATTGTCATATGGTAGATTGATCAGAGGATTCTCATGACATGAGGGATCATGAAAAACATGGAAAATTGCAGGTTATTGATGTGTTTTAAGATGAGATTGATGAGATCCAATCACTTGTTGAGGTGGAAGAGGAACTTGTGTTTCCTCTTGAAAATGGTTACACACTTTTTGAAGAAGTGCATGATTCCATTATGTTGGAACCAACATATAAGGAAAGTTTTATACTTTTGAGGGACATGCATAATACTACCCCTATGGAGATTTCACATGATGAAAATTTTGCACTTTCTAATCCTTTGGGTGAGTTGGTTCTTTATCCTACATCCTACACTTCCACATTTTGCAGAATTCATCCTAATGAAGTATGGGTGAAAGGTTTATTTTTTATGGTGCCACATGAAGAGTATTGAATTACTATATATCCTCTTGGTGATGAAATGACTAGAGTTACATATTATTTACATTTTCATAAGCATCCTTTGTTACATTATGGTGATATACATATCCATGGGTGTATTGATGAGACTTGTTTGAGCCACTTGAAGTCTTCATGTTTTCGTTTCTCCTTATTTGGTTCAGATTTTGGTGGAGGTTCTTCATTCACTTATTGGATTAAAGAACACATGGATGATTATTATTTTGATGCATATTACATTATTTTGGAGAAACATCATAGGACATGGGATCCTCACCTATGTCATTAGAGCAGATTTGATATAATACTTGATGCTTGTGTGTTTGGGCCACATGATGACCTACTTACTTAGATGTACAAGCATTTTAATGATCCTTTGATTATATACCTTATTGATGTACAATTTTATGATGCAGTTATGTACTTTAATGATCTATATTTTGTACTCATGATGTTTGGAAGGGTGCAATACAAGCAATGGGAACCAGGTATTGATTGGTTTCAATTTTGGGGGCAACAAGAAGTAGGGGATATTGTGTCACCACTTGAGAAGGTGATTGTAATCATAGTAGAGAAGCAAAAGGCATGGTGGTTCCTCTTTGAAACTTTCTTGGAATCTTGGAAATTCAAGTTTGGCAACTCAGTACCAACTTCAAAGAATTATACAGAAGCAAAAAGGGTTGAAAGTTTAGAAAAGGTTTTCAAAAGATGGAGGTAAATATTATTTGTGAATTTTTTATTTTGATGGATTTTATTAATCCTTTTGTTCTTAGTGGTCAATGTCACATGATATATCAATATTCAAATATCCACATATCTTTACTTTTGGGAATACACAATTGTAGTACATCAATGCCACTTCTCAAATTGCAGCTAAGGTTTGAAGCAAAGTTTTGGAAGGAAAGAAGGTTATTAAAAATCCATTTTTTGAAATTGATTTAGTACAAGAAATATTGAGTGGTTAGGACTGTCATGTACCCAATACCCAATTAAATAATTTCAAATAATGTTCCACCAACCTACTAGTTCGCTAGGTTGAGATGGAGACATTAATTTTGTAATAAGGGGATATGTGACCCAAATGGAATTTAAATTAACATATTCACATTTAAATGGTCAAATAAGTGATAATTTATATGAAAATATGGTGGGATGGGTTCATGAAGACACTTGGAAGCTTGTGGAGCCTTTGGATGACTAGATTCCTCACACACTTGGCATGATCTCCATCCAAATTAGAACACACGGGTAATGTCATGTTATTGGAGGGAGATGAGGTGTCAAATATCATATAATGATCCAATTAATTCAAATATGTAAAGGATAGTAACTCCCATGGAAGAGGAAGAGAATAGAAGACAAGTTGTGCCACTTAGAAGGAGATTCCATGCACTATATGACAACAAATGATAAAAGATTCTATGACAAGTATGAAAAATTCAAACTTGATTGCAGACATACGAAAAATATGACATGACAGGGATAAAAATAGACACCAAGTGGTATAATTCAGGATTTAGAGGAAGCCATTCAAAATGGGGAAAGAATTGGAGCATAAAGAGGAATACAAGTGTCATGAGAGTTACTAAACCACTAAGATGAGTTGGAGGAATCCCATGGAGGGAAATTATACCTTAGGAGGCCTCATGAAGTTAATAAAAGGATGTAATGAGGAATTATAATGTATTTTTATCATTTTTTAATTGGAATTTGGAAATTGTGAGAGATTTTTCTTGTCCATTGCACGATTAGTGTTCACTCTCCATGCTTGTGAACCAATTCCGAGGGAGTTGGATTCCCTTCCAAGTTGTTTGATGGAGAGGCCATTGATACCTATAATTGGAGCTTAATGAATGTTTTTTATTTGAATTTTTAATTACCATATAGTCTAATTCTCATATATTCCCCTATTCTAACATTCCTTCTTCTCCATTCCCCCACACTCTCAGGTTGAGGGTGCACTTGTTGGAGTGGTGGTTGCGCTTTGCTGAGTATATTTGAGGCCCAATACTTGAAATGTGATGTATGGATCAGTAATATTATTTACATATTCTATGTAAGTATAAATATGAAGAATACATATGCTAGATGCTTGCATTCCCATGCTCTTGAATATCTAGTTTTCAAGGTTTTGGCTTCAATATTGAAGTAGCTTTATATTATATTGGTATGAGGAAAATTATATTATTTTGATGATGATGGGGAAGAAATATTTTATTTCATTATCTGTATTTTCATTACCATATGCTATTCATCTCGAAATCCAAGAAACTCCTGTGTGAAAATCTTGCATTCTCATGCCATTGCATCACTAATTTTCATGGTTTATGTCTTCAATCCCGAAGTAGTTTTATATCATATTTATATGATGGATATTTTATGTGTTTTTTTATTTTGTGAAAGCCATATATGATGTGTTACTCTGAAATTTCATTTCCCTATTCTCCGTGGGTCGAAATATGAGAAATCGATATGTGAAACTCTTGCAATTCCATGCTACTAATTCACTAGTTTTCATGTATTTGACTTCCATATTGAATGAGTTGTATATAGGATTTGTATGAAGGGATTTATATGGTGTTTAATAATATTTGGGAATAAATTTATATTATGTATATGGTCCCTATATGTCACATCCTGATGTGAACCTTTAACTCTACCTTTGATATGTCAAAATCGACCTAGTTATGCAATTTCCCCACAAGCAATTTCAATGAAAGTTATCAAATGAATGTGGAACTCTATAACCAAATTTCAGAACTAATAACCATGTGTAATAAAAATACATGAGGTATTATATCAGTCCCTATACTCTTCTTATAAATTTTGGATGGTTTTACATGAGTTAGGAATCCCTTTTGGCCTACACCCTTGGGGGGATTTCATCACAATTTTGTAGTCATTTTTTCCCTTTTTGTCATTAGACAAAAACGAAGTTACATAGGTATAAAGTCAGAGAAAAACTATCCATAAAACAACTTGGTATGTTTTAATACTCACCATACCATTTCCTTTGAAATTTGGGACCATTTGGTGAAAGTTGGAACCCTATAAAGTCATAACTAGTTAAGCCCGAATTTTCCCAATTTGTGTTGTTGGAAAGGGGATCAGTTGCACAAGGTGAGACAAAGAAGATATTGAAAAGTGGAAAAATCAATTGCGTAGGATAAATATACCGATAAGTGTGGTCGGTTTTGTTGTATTAGTTAGAGGTTTTGGTCCAATGTAGTTAGAGAGCTGGCTTATGTGGACCATTTTGTAAAGGCGCAATCCTATAAATAGAATTAGGAGTAGATTCATTAGGGGAATCAATCATAGTAGAAAAATTTCCAAGTACTATGATGTGATGAATGTAATTTGTCGGTATGCGATCTGTAGATGAATGCGTTTTTGGTATGAGGGTTTCGACTGTGGGATGTTTTATGATATTTTTGAAGCTAATATAAGAGGAACATTAATGATGAAATTATTGTCTTTTTGTGTTGAATTTTCCATGGTGTGATATATGATATTTTCTATGTCTGGATGACGTGAATTTTTTCTATGTCTGTTGGATTTAATTATGTTGATGTCTTTGTTAAATTGATATGAACTATATTAGAATTTACTGTGAATGATGATATATGATGCATGGCATGTGTAAACCCATGGATCTGTAAGTAATACCATGATAGAGTGAGACATTGTTTGCAAGTCCTCTTCCTTCCGCGGAAACTCATTTCTTGCATCCCTCCCTCAAACATCTCAGGTGAGACTGCATCTGCTTCGCAGGTGTTGCTAGATAGGGTAAAAACTATTCGGGCCAGTGTTGAGGGAGATTGTGTCGAAACGTGTCGACAACATTGTGGAGTGAACCCCTGTCGACTGAAGTGTGTCAACAAATGGTTTCATTGTTAGGACCATAGTGCGAGGAGGAATAGGACATGTTGTGGCATAAGATGAAACCAGATATCCGGGACTAGTTTGATCAGAAGGCCCAAGAGTTCGTAGCAGAAGAACACCAGAACTCCAGTTTGTCAGCAGAAGAGTAGTTGAGAAGATATATATACTTTGATATTCATGATTTTTTTTAGTTCCGTTTCCCATAATTATGTACGAGTGGTGGGCACAACTTACATTCTAGAAAAGGAACTTTCAAAGAGGAGAACCTAAGCAGTGGACCCATGAACTGATCCAACTACAGCAAAGGGTAAAAACAAAGCTTCAAGAGCTATTGAAGTGTGGATCAACAACATTTTGGAAGGATATATCACTGAGTTTGTCGTCGACATAGTCAAGTCCTACGGTGACGAAGAGAGGGAATTCTTCAAGGGACCAAGAGGGAAGTTTCTATTGTCTTTACAATTGTGGATTAAGATCAACTTATTTTTGAAAAAGGAATATCGAAGATGAAATCCAACGAGTAAATCTCTAGTGTGTGGAGGTTTCAGGTACCACAAAGATGAGTGTTGGAGACTATGAGGTAAGTCGAGGAAGAGTTTGGTATTCTGCAAAGTGAGGTGAGGTTCTAGTAAGAGAAGAGGTGGAGGACTGAGGAGAGTCCTGGTGTGAGTAGAACAAGAAACTCAGAGAGGAGATCACAAGGGAATAAGTGAACCTACAGTGACGAATGAGATGACTAGGCTACACCTGAGCCCGAGGAAGGACTGAACCAAAGAAACAATGTACCTACACCTCCATTCGTTGCGCCAAATTTAGGAGGAAGAAACACCATATAATCACAAGATTGTACTATGTGTCACCACAAGAGTAATACTAGTGGATCAATGAATTACTAGAAGACCTAGAATGGTGGACGATGATGTAAAGCTACCCTTGTTCCATGGGAATGGTACTAAAGATCTGGAGAAATATTGCTTCCTCTACAAAGTAGTATAGACTGTGAAGCAAGTACAGGATGAAGACATCAAGAAAGGACAACTAGCGACAACATTTCGAGCCCGAGCATTGGTTTGGTACATGAAGTTTGTACAAGTGTCAGCAGGGAATCAACAGAAGATGTTGGCACATATCAAGGCCAAACTAATTGAGGAGTTTAAAAATCCCAAATATGAGTCACAATACATTACTAAGTTGAAGGAAACAAAACAATATCTGAATGAGCTGGTATGGGATTTTGATCATCTATTCAAAACACTGATGGCTAAGGTCAGCTTTGGGATGAGCGATGTGCAACACAAAGAAGGGTTTATCACAAATTTGGTACCCCACATCAAGATGCCATTAATGCAATAGAATATTACATCACAAACCAAGTCACTGGAGATTGTGATGAAGTTGGAAGCTTCACCAGTAGGTGAAATGGGGGTTGGTATGTACCAGATCCAACCGCAATTGGAGAATCTTACCATTTAGTTGTAGGATATCAAGAAGGGAAATGAAGTCCACGAAGAAGGATGGTGCAGTCGATGTCGCATAGAAAGGAATCATAAGGATCAATGCCTGGACTTCTGCAAATACTTACAGGATGGAGCCCCTAATCCACTAAGTCAAGGAGGACTACCATGGTGTCGTATTCTTCATACTAGAGGACATTGGTATGAGGAATGTGTATACCTTCAAAAGGTTGTGTCGAATCTGGAAAATTTGTTTTGTAATTTTTGTCGATCAGTTGGCCATGAAGAAAAGTATTGTAGTGCATATGACTTAATCTAGAAGAGAACCATGGATACACATTTTATGAAAGGAGAATAAAATCGATCGATGAAAAGGCAACAACCACAGTTCACTCAACAACAACCACAGTTTACACAGTAGCAACCATAATTTGCCACGTAGTGACCGTAATACAACCAAATGCAGTATAATTAGCAATAGTCACAATATACTCAGTCGTGACATACTCAACCACAATCGAACCAATAGTACAAGTTCAACCAACCATAGTATCAGCCACAAGGAGGATTTCGAGTAGGATTCCACAGAGGTCACAATGGAGGCTTTGGCCATGGAGGTGCTATGGGATGACTGTTGATGTTAGATAAAGCACTCAAGTCTACTCCGACGAGATGGTGGGCTACGCATAGAGAAAGCACTAGAGCCTCAACGACGGTTGGCGCTAGAGAAAGAACTGAAGTCTACTCTGACGAGATGGTGGGATACGCATAAGAGCTTGATAGGAGACTGGAAAATATGTCGCAGATTAATGAGATTTTGATTTGGGGAAGCAGAGCACTACCACAAAAAGAAGTACGATGGAAGGAAAGATCCCAATAATTATCTATTCGCATGTCAAACTGCATCAGTATTGAATCCCAAGGATGAATGGGTACATGCATTTATTCATATGTTGGACGAAATACCAAGGAGATGGTATGTATCAATAGAGTTGCAAAGGGAGATTACAACATGGGAATAATTGAATGTTAGCTTCAGTCATATGTTTTGTTTTGAAAATGACGACCCAATCATACATAGCGCACTTCAACACATCCACAATATCGTGTTGGACATCGTACCAGTGGAATTACCAACATGATCGCATGAGACTCCGGTAACATAGTTGATGGCATAATGATGTAATGTGATGGGAGAGCCTGATGATGAGGATGATCTAAGAGATATCAACATTGCAGAATCAGAGGGAAGTCACAATATCGTGCACCAAAAATACTAGTCGATAATGTCCAAAACACACTTAAGATATGAAAGGTAAATATTAGGATGGAAGAGGACCTAAAGTTTGCTAATGTAGGATATTATTGGGACAAGGAGACTATGGCGAAGATCACTGACTTACTGCATGATTTCTAGGATTTGTTTCCGACTAAGTTTTCTAAGATGAAAAGGATTTCAAGAGACTTGGGAGAAATGAAAATCCCTCTAAATACAAATGCGAAAGGAGTGAAGAAACATCCTCATCGATTGAACTCGCGACATAAGGAATGAATCAAGTCCAAACTCGATAGGATGTTGGATGCTGATATCATCAAACTTGTGGAAGATTTAGAGTGGATCATCCCAATGGTTTTTCAAGACAAGAAGACAGGGGAGATTCAGATCTATTTCAACCTAAGGAAGCTGAATGACACACGTATTCATGATCTGCTCCTAACACCATTCACTAATGTGGTACTGGAAGTAGTTGGAGGACAAGATATTTATTTGTTCACATACGGCTTTTCAGGCTACCACCAGATAAAAATTTCAAAGGAAGATAGACAGAATACCACTTTCGTAACGTAGTGGGGATGTTTTCAGTACACAGTGATGTCATTTGGTCTCAAGAATGCAATTGCGATCTTCTCAAGGATATTTGTCACTATGTTTAAGGAATTCATTCAAAAATTCTTGGAAATCTACATAGACGACTGGACCATCTATGGGTTGGTAAAATACCACATTGTGAACCTTCGGTTGATGTTAGAAAGATGTCGACAACACCAAATCTCCCTAAATTTGAAGAAGTGTATATTTCATGCTTCGTTTGGGATTTTTTTAGGACATATTATATATAAGGAAGGTATGCTGGTCGATCCCTCCAAGATCGCAGTTGTTGTAGAATTACCGGCATCAATGAAAGTAAAACACCTAAGGGTGGTATTGGGTGACAACAGATATTACTAGAAGTTCATAAGCGAATACACAACAATCATGACACAAATGGAGAAATTGATGAAGAGGGATGCGAAGTTCAAATGGAATGATGAATGTCATAGAAGTATCGATACTCTGAAGCAAAAGATGATTGCATCACCGATATTGGTATTTCTGGATTGGATGAAGGAATTTCATATCCACATCGATGCTTCATCAGTTGGATTGGGAGTGATTTTGACTCAGCTAAGGGAAGGAGCGATTGGTCACCCAATTGCATTCGCAATTCGAAATTTGTCTACTGCAGAAAGGAACTACACAATGACGAAGAGGGAAGGATTGGCGATGGTGTATGCATTACAAAAATGAAGCCACTGCCTATTGGGAGGATATTTCAAAAATATTTACGGATCATTCATCACTAAGGTACCTGGTCAACAGGAATGTGTTGGGGTAAAAGGTTTTTTGATGGTTACTACTCTTCCAAGAGTTTGATTTTGAGATCATCATGAGGCCAGGAAGGTTGAATACAACACCCAATCATTTGTCAAGGATCGATATAGGAAAAGAACTAAGCAACATTGATGATAGCCTACTTGATCCACAGTTGTTTAAGATCGGAATGGTAGATGACCATTACAAGCAAATTATCCAATTTTTGACAACAGGAAAAGCATTGGAGGACTTCACCACCACTCAGAAGAAGCAACTGGTTGTCAAAGCTATGAATTTTTAGCTAATCATAGGATAGCTATACAAAATTGGGTCAGATGAAATTCTGCGTTGATATGTTTTACCGCATGAGAAGGAGAGAATATTGGTCGAGGCGAATGAAAAAATTGCACAAGGAAATTATGAAGGTCATGCAACCAAAAAAAAAATACTATGAGATGGTTTATGGTGGCTGACAATGCACAGTGATACCACAGAATATTGTAAAAGTTGCGACGTATGTCAAAGGATAGGGCAAATGACGCCACAACCATTTGAAAAATGGGCAATGGATTTTGTGGGACCCATCAATCCTCCAAGAAAAGGGACAAATGTGTGCTATATCATCACTCCGATAGACTACTTGACTAAATAGGAAGAGCCAACACCAGTGATAGATTGTACAGCTACGACATCATCCAGGTTCCTATTCGACAATGTGGTTACTGGTTTGGTTTTCCCAAGATACTGATGAGTTATCAAAGGAGTCACTTTATCAATCACATAATTATCACAATGACAGAGGGATTTCAGGTAGAACATCAGAATAGTACCACATATCACCCACAAGCGAATGGAATAATCAAGCAATTTAACAAGGTATTGGAACATGTGCTAACTAAGGCATGCAACACAAATTGTGATGATTGGTATTTGAAAATACCTACGATATTATGAGCATACAAAAAAACATATAAGAGATTGATGAGACAAACACCATTCAATCTGCTCTACGACCATGAAGAAGTAATGCCAATGGAGTATATTGTTCCTAGCCTATGAATAGCAGCAACAACATGCATAAGCAATGAAGGAGTGGTTGAAGAATGGTTGACACAATTATTACAACTTGAGGAGGATCGGTCCATCATAGGTTTCCAACAACAAGTGGAAAAGGATTGACAGAAGGCATGGAACGACCACCACATGAAAGCAAAGTACTTCCAACGCGGAGACATGGTGCTCCTATACGACAACAAGTTCATGAAGCACCCAAGTAAACTACAAATGCATTGGTTAGGACCTTATGTGATTAATTTTATCACCAAAGGAGGTGAGGTGCAATTACAATAGTTAGATGGAGCATTACTGCCAAAGCTAGTAAATGGAAGCTGATTAAATCCCTATCAGGATAGCCATGTGTGACACTATGACTAATCAGACGCACAGTTAAAAAAAAAGTGAAAAGACACAACAAGGAGCAAGAAAATGTAACACAAAGGGGTAAACAGAAAAAAACACAAACTGTAGCAAGTATGGAGCATGGAGATACCATACGAAGTGCGACATAGTCAAATCGAGCAATAAATGTAGAAATTAAACCCGACGGGAAATGAAGCAAGTGGATGAGATGAACATTTATGGAGAAATAAGATCGTTGGATTTGCAGAATCAACGACAGATTTGGTAAATGTTTGAAGGATTTGGCTATGATCATCACAATCATTTGCACAAGTGCAGCAAAGTTTATAAGAATTGACCAAGGGGGGAGGGATTGAACCGTTGTGACGATTGTGATAATTTGAGTAAATGTAAGTTCAAGAGAGCAACATAGAGAGGAAGAGAGATAGACAAATAATGATGGCCCAAATCATTTTGAGTTGTAGCACATAGGGATCACCATTACAGAGAGTGCCTATAGTAGAGGAGAGACAAAAAAATTCAAGATGTATTATCACAACCACCCCGAAAGAAGAGGGGTGTGAATCGACCAACCTCTCTCCAATGAAGAACCAAATCAACCCATTGTTCAACCAAGGAAGTAGAGGTAGAATTCGGCCCATAGATGACAAGAGCGAAAGACTCCACATTGAGGAAAGAACTGAAAGTAGTTGACATTTTGGTCTATGTACCACCGCAAAAGCTAGACACACCAGTAGTTTGTATCACTAAGAAAGAGATTCCATATCAAGATGCAAAACACACCGATGGTGGTGCATGTTACAATGAACATAGTTATGTATTTGAAAAAGCTGCAATACAATGATCATGATATTTTGGCATATCCATAATGCATGACGAAAGTGGTACTATTGCTAGAGAACCGACGTAATGGGAATCGGGGTTGCAGCAGTCATGGTTGCTGGCCATTACCCACATGCCGCATTTCGGGAGCTTGATGGAAGTGAACACATGCGTGAAGCAGTTATTGTCATGCTTCCACAAATGTTATCTATGGTTGGATACAAAAGTACCCATAATGGTTGACCTGATCTCATAGATCACCAGTCTTCCCAAGGCAAGTGTTGATTCGTCCCAGTATTTCAGAGGTAAAGACAACGAAAAAAGGCTTCTTGCAAGGCTGAAGAATAAATATGATGTAGTTCTTGACAAGAGAACATATGTCATTAACACTATTAATGACAAGGAACTTTGACTCACAACAAAGTTGCTAGCTGTAAAAACCGTGCACGAATAGACCAAACCAGTGCAAGTCGACAGTTATCTCCTATGTGAAGCAATGCACAGTAGGAGTCCAGATGAATTGGGACCTTTTTTTGTTGAACCAATTGATGGAAGATGTCATCTTGTCACAGGAAGGAAAAAGACCATTTACTTAGTCATGGTTGTTGATACTAATTGCACTTGTGGGTTGGATGGAACCCAATTATTACCAAGGGATGGACTTTGAAGAAGTAAAAACATGTCGAGGAGCATGATATCAAAATCTCTAGGCACTCAAAGATAAGGCATGAAAAATTGAATAACGGACTCTGGGAAGTGGCAGGGAAGGTCCCACAACTTACAAATGAGGTCGGGACCAAGTATTGAAGGCTGGTGCAATTCACAATCGGCCCACATGCAATACACATCCAAGCAAGGCATGCTACGGAGCACCAGTGGTTAGCGGCACAGTAGAATATGACTGATGAATATATCGATGCCATTATTGATGAATGGTCATTAAAATGGAAGGTTTTGGTCAGCCTTGATGAGATGTCAGACACCAAAGAAGGATTACCACCAGTCATTGCAGTTGAGCAGGTGCAAGAGAAAAAATCTAATGAGGAGTCATAGGAGGGATCATCGACAGCTCTGTTAGATTCATAGCTGGAGATGCAACAAGAATGTTAGGATTATTAATCCTCCCTTGTCCAATTTGTTCATATGTCTAAATCAGGAGTCATGTCTAAATCGGGAGTCCATCCAGTCTATTTTTAGTCACTAGCACCATTGTGTCCACTTAGCCTAATTGGGGCACATGTTCGAGTTACTAAAGTGTGGGGAACACTAATTGAGGCCTACTGCCACTGATTGAATTTGCATGCATCAGTTTAGGAGCCTCCTATATAAATCCCTACAATTTAGGATCCACTCGGAGTGGCGATACCAACCTTCATCAGTTGAGTTCAGGTAGTGACTAGTCAAGCTGAGTTAGGAGTCAGTTACATTCAGTTCTAGTCCTCTACATTTAGTTAGCACTAGGTTTGCATGGATGCATGCAGGATAGGCGCATTCCTCACCTACCACAGTCAATTAGCCTTAGTTAACACTGAATTAGATACTTGAGTTGTGTTTTAGAACTCCGATGAACTTTGATAATGATTTAGACAAGGCCAATTAACTATTGAGTCCTTCAATAATGATTTAGACAAGGTCTTAGTTACCTACAGTTGAGTCTAATCAATTCGAATTTCCTCATGTGGATTAAAACTACATGTGGCTATTTAACCATTGTATTACATTGTAATCTATCATCTAATTACTTTTTTATTAATGAAAGCATTCACAGTTGCAAGCCATTTTTGCATTGTTTCATTCTTCAATTGCTGAGTAAATTGTGTGATCTATCTTGTGAGTTGTGTGTTTGTCCATAGATCTATGTGCTCAATTTAATATGGTATTAGAGCCTCAGAGAACAACGCACTTCTCCTCCTCATATCTCTTACTGTATCATTTTTTTGAGAAAAATTGCTCCTTCTAGCTCTACACCAGAAGCAGAAGATTTACCACTTAATACCCCAAGTTAAGGAATTGTTGATCAAGATTGCTTGATCAATTATGATGGGTGTGATGAAAACCTGAAATGTGCAGGATGTCTGACCTTACTTTTTCTTTTTGTGTAATTGCAGGTACAACTTCGAATGGATTCATCAGTTCCTCTTCTCACATTCACAAACTATTCAAAATGGAAGATGAAGATGATTGCATCTCTGAAGAGAGAAGGTCTCTATGAGGTGTCTATTGGAATTAGTGAAGAGTCATTTGAGAGTGAGAATGATTGGATGAATGAATTTGATGCAGCTCTTGGAACAATGTCACTGGATCTTTCTCATAGCTTATGCTATCTCAAAAGATCTATTGAATTCCCAAAGGATATCTAGACAAAATTGGACAGAACCTTTGGAATGATTGATGAGGATCATAATAGCAATTTGGAGAGAACATACATAAACATAAGAGTTCCTGATCCAAAATTCTCTGCCTCTACTCTCTCTGCTGAAATTGTTCAAGATGAAAAAGAAGCAAAGTCCTCCTCCAGTGATTTTCTTTGAATTCTGTGCAAAATTTGCTAGTAATTGCTTCCGAAAGTGAAGAGAAATTTTATTTTTCTCACTCTAATGTTGCTGCTGGTGTGAAAATATGTAATCAATTGGATATTTTGGAAGAAATATCAGATTACCAGAGTGATCCATTTGCTCCCCATGATCTATATCTTCTAGCAAATTCCTGCAGGATTGCATGCACCAAAATTCAAAATTTTGAAGAAGAAGAAAACTATGCATCTACCGTCTTGGTGGACCATCCTCTTGGATCTGATATGAAATTTATTGGATATGATATGATATTATTTATATCTGATCTGATATTTCTTGGTTCAATATTTAAGGTTCATAAGCTTTCAGTACTGCTTCTAGTTATTCTCATTAATTTTGTGAAGAAACAAGTACTGCAAGTCTCCTTCAAAACTGTTGTTGGGTATTTGATTTCATTTCACAGTTTTGGATATGATATGAACCCATTTATATCTGATTTAATTTCTGATATGATAGTATTTGGTTCAAATTTTAAAATCCAAGGGCCTTCAGTCATGCTTGTAGCTACTCTCACCAATTTCGGTGTGAAAAATCAAGTACCGCAATTCTTCCTCAAAATTGTTGTTGGGGATTTGGTGTTAGTTTCCTCTTATGAGGTTGCTGATATTATATTTTGTGATTCATTATATATTTTTGAATATATATCAGATTGTGGAGCTCAATCATTCACTCTCCATATCCTTAGGGACTCTCTACTTTTGGTCACATGCTCATCTCCTCACAGAACTGGTAAAGAGGAAGATTTTCTGCATCCGCCTGGACACTTGCTCCTAACAATTGGGGATTTTTTTAACACTCATGGTTTGCTGTTCATGGATGCAACATATCATTTTATTGAGTGTTCCTCACATGGTTTTAATCCTCAAGAACCATTTCTCACTTATCAGTTGATTTTAGTTGCTCTACATGGGTCCAGTATTCATCCAGCAGTTGTCTACATTTCTGATTTAGTTGAGCATATTATTCTTCTTCCAAAGAGGGATATTCCTCCAGACATAATGATGGAGAGGTCCACATTCTAGTCCCCAGGATACCTATGCACAGAAGAACCATATTGATCCGGATTCTACCTGCTTAATTAGAGGGGGGGATTATTTCCCATGTGGTTTTTGCCCCAGCTCCTTGTATTGAGCATTTACTTTAATTTACTTGATGTAATGGGTGACCTATGGCATTAGTTACCAGGGCCCAATGATTGTCCAATTTAGCATTCATGGGGGGTGTTAGGATGATTAATCCTCCCTTGTCCAATTTGGTCATATGTCTAAATTAGGAGTCATGTCTAAATTAAGAGTCCATCCAGTCTATGTTTAGTCACTAGCACCATTGGGTCCACTTGGCCTAATTGGGGCACATGTTCTTGTTACTAAAGTGTGGGGAAAACTAATTGAGGCCTACTAGAACTGATTTCACTAGCATTCATTAGTTTAGGAGCCTCTTAGATCAATCCCTACAATTTAGGAGCAACTGGGAGTGCTGATATCAACCTTCATTAGTTGAGTTCAATCACTGACTAGTCGAGCTGAGTTAGGAGTCAGTTACATTCAGTTCTAGTCCTCTACATTCAGTTAGCACTAGGTTTGCATGGCTGCATGTAGGAGAGGTGCATTCCTCACCTACCACAGTCAGTTAGTTTTAGTTAACACTGAATTAGACACGTGAGTTGTGTTTTAGAACTCCAATGAACTCCGATAATGATTTAGACAAGGTTAGTTAACTACTATTGAGTCCTTCGATAATGATTTAGACAAGGTATTAGTTACCTACAATCAAGTAGAGTCTAATCAATTCGAATGTCCTCATGTGGATTTAGATTGCATGTGGCTATTTAGCCATTGTATTACATTGTAATTTATCATCTAATTACTTTTTGATTAATGAAAGCATTCACAATTGCAAGCCATTTTTTCATTGTTTTATTCTTCAATTGCTGAGTAAATTGTGTGATCTATCTTGTGAGTTGTGTGTTTGTCCACAGATCTATGTGCTCAATTTAATAAAGAAGAGGGGAGGAAAAGGCACAGATTTGAACAAGGAGAAGGAAGCAATAGATCAAAGCTTTCAAATGATCAGGTAAGCCGGATAATGGTCACAATCTCTACAACGACCAATGAGAGTCAAGAATAGGTTTAGAAACATGCTACGAAATATTTCCAGTAGGTGAAATGATTGTTTAAATCCATGACGAATGTTGTACTAGAGACAAGAGCACCACATATAAATTTGTTGCAAAGGGTAGATAAAGTAAGTGTTGTCTAGACAATGCTAATAATTGAGATCCATTGAAAACACTTTCGATAGAAGATGAATATTCTGAAACCATATTGTGTTAATTTGACTCAATCATCCTCAATATTAATGAATTAATGATGTATATAGTGATCCGACTATAGATGCGGCAAGTCACGAGATCCAGGACCGCGAGGTGATAGTGCATGACCAATTGGTCAAGTCGCAAGAGCAGATAGTGCAGGCAGAAGCATAGATTGAGCGAATGAAAATCGAGCAAGAGATGGTGGTGAATGAAAAGACAAAAGTGGTTGATGAAAGGCAATGAATGGAGAAGGAAATTGTTGTCGCATGTGAAGATAATTCATGCATCACCATGGAGATGTTTGTAGAGGTGACGGTATTGTGACTAGGAAAAATAATCATCAACTTGAAGAAGAAAAATGAGGAGTTGGAATCATGCATCATACTGATTAGACCACCAGAGCAGGTAGCATAGCACATGAGTAAAGTAGAAGAGGTGACAACACAAATAGTAGAGATGGAGAAAGCAACCCACTCCGTTGCAGAAGCAACAACACAATTTTGGATGAGCGTGGTTTAGGATGAACAACTGCAACAATTAGGTACATAGATAAGTGAGGAAATGCACAACTAAACATATTTAGGGGATCACTCAATAAGATGCCCCCAATTCTGCAGGTGACCAAGGCAGCCAAGCTGAAAGTGCTATAGCAACGAGTCAACAAGGAACGGGAAAGACACCATAGGAGGATTGTGCAGTTAGATCAATTCCACAAGGAATCAAAGTAGCTGGAACTTAAATATATGGAGGGACTTACAAAACACCAAGGAAGCATGAGCTAAAGTGGCACAGGTGTCTAAGGAGCACCCAACAGAAAAAGAGGTAGAGGAGTGTGTAATATTGAGCACAAAGTTCAAGGAAGAAGTTGAACAGGTTTGGACAGAGCATGATAGTTTCAAGGCCAAGATGAACACACCATCTATGCCCAGTTGTAGTAGCTTGAGAATGAGCCACAAGTTTGTGTTGGGGTCCCATTGGAAAGGGGATCAGTTGCACAAGGTGGGACAAAGAAGATATCGACAAGTAGAAAAGTAAACTGCGCAGGAGAAAGATACTGAAAAGTCTGGTCGGTTTGGTCGCATTAGTTAGAGGTTCTGGTCCAAATTAGTTAGAGAGTTGACTTATGTGGACCACTTTGTAAAGTTGCAAGCCTATAAATAGAATTAGGAGAAGAGTCATTAGGGGAATCAATTGTAGTAGAATAATTTCCAAGTACTATGATCCGGTGAATGTAATTTGTCGGTATGCGATTTGTTGATGAATGAATTTTTGGTCTGAGGCTTTCGACTAGGGGATGTTTTATGATATTTTTGAAGCTATGATATTTTGAAGCTAATATAAGAGGGTCGCTGATGATGAAATTCTTTCCTTTTATGTGTTGAATTTGCCATGGTGCGATCTGCAATATTTTCTATGTCTGAATGATGCGAAGTTTTTCTATGTTTGTTGGGTTTAATTGTGTTGATGCCTTTGCTAAATTGATATGAACTATATTATAATTTAATGCAAATGATGATATCTGATGCATGACATGCGTAAACCCTTGGATATCTAAGTAATACAACGATAGAGTGAGACATAATTCATAAGTCCTCTTCCTTCTGCGAAAACGTGGTTCCTATAGCCCTCCCTCAAACATATCGAGTGAGATTGCATCTGCTTTAGAGGTGTTGCTGGATAGGCTAAAACCATTCCAGGACAGTTTTTAGGGAGATAGCTTCGAAAGGTGTTGACATGCATGTGGAGTGAACCCCTATCGACTGAAGTATGTCAACATGTGCATTTCTCCAAAATTTCCAAAAAGGGGCATTACAGTGGTACCAGGGCATGGTATTGGATCTTATTTCAGTTATGGATGATAGGGATGAATTTAATAAAATCATGAAGTCATATTTTTATGATACTACCAAATAGGTTATGCAAGGGTTCAAATTGGTGGCTAGCCAACTTAGGGGTAAGCTGGTAGTTAGGGGTAGTAGTAGTTTCCATCATGGGAATAAACATAGGAGCATTCATTTTGAATACTTTGATGATTAGGTGAATGGATTTAGGAATAAGAATGAAAATTTGAATTCATTATGGGACATTCAACAATCCACAAGTTTGGAGGAGCATGAAATGAGAAAAAATCATCCTACTTGTGAAAATAGCATAGATACTTCATTAAAGGAAGAAACATAAAATCATGAAGTGGAGAATCAATTACCTTAAGGTTATTGCAAAGAAGAGCATAAACAAGGAGGTGAAGAAAATCAAAAAAATATTACTGATGGGGGTTATGCAAATCAAACAACATCTACTAATGGATCCTTGAACTGTGAAGGAGTACCTACTGATGGGTGCTCACAACTCTATGTTGGTGACATAGAGATCAGATTTGAAAATATTATTGCAATACAATGTTCTCATAAGCATGAAGATGAATACCTTGTGACAACTAATGAAGAACCAATATCAACTTCCCCATCACCACTTGAGCTTCAAGAAGTTGATCAAATCAAGAAGAAAGAAGAGGAGGAGGTTCACTCCTGTGAACAGTTTTGATCCAACTAGCAGCCGACAGGTTCACCTTAGCAGCCACAGGTTCCCCTTCGACAGGTTTGCATCGACATGTTTTCCTTGGCAACCGACAGGTTCACCTTGTATTAAAAAGTTGTATAAAAATATTATAGTATGCCTACATTATCATTTTATTTTATGATTTTTTATATAAGAACTTCAACTTCAGAAATGTATCAGAATTCATAGTTCATTCTTTGAAAAAAAACAAATATAGTTAGTCTTTGTTGCTTTTCCTACAATTTTTTTTATCTGAAATTAAATTTTAGTTTCTATCTGAAATTAACCATTTCAACAATCCCCGGAATATCCAAAAGATTTTGGAAATTAATTTTAAATTAACAAAAAAACATCCCATGTGAAGGCCATTCTATTAGGGTTACGGTGTTAATTATTCTTCATCTATTACCTTAAAGTGAAGCACCAAGAAAACACATGTTTCATTATTCCCATACGATTGGGGAATTTTCATTTCCTCCAAAGACTAGAAAAGTCTATGTAAAACCTGTGCAATGTTTTCCCCACCAATGCAGCCCATGTGAAGGCCATTATATGATGTAGGGTTTACAACATGAATTCTTCTTTTTCAATTATAAGTGTATCAACAGGAAAACACATGTATCATATTTTCCTAACCAGATGTACTCACATATGGTTGGGGGGTTTCATATAATGTAAAGACTTTAAGATAGTCTATGTAAAACTTGTGTACTCTTTTCCTTACCAATGCATCTGTAAAGACTGTACTGGCCTTTTGGACTTTTTGATGTCATAGTTTAATGTAATAATAGCTAGAAATGTGATTTTTTTTACAAGAATTCTCTGATTATATTAGCAGGTTTTGGGTCTAAAATACGTTTAAAAATTGGAGTACAACTAAAATTTGTTTAGCACAAATTTGAGATGGTGTGCATTTATCCTCGAATAAACAAGTTTCTCACAAGGAAAATTCCCCAAGATGCTTAAAGAGGCAGAGCTTTGAATGGACTAGTCATGGTATTTCCAGACCGTATTCTGACTCCTAAGTGATTCCTCCACATTTCCCTTCCGCGTGCATTCTTCAATCCTATTTGTGCTTCAAGTTCTTCCCACACTTGAAGAATATAAGGGCAATTAAGAAACATATGAGATATATTTTCCAGATTCATTTTGCAGATAAGGCATCTTATAGGCCCATTCCAACCACTCCTTTGCATATAATCCCATGTTGTGAATTTGTCATTAAGAGCAATCTGTTTATTAGTCTTTGCTTTGCATTGTTCTCTAAGATTTCACTGTCAATTTCCAGAACATGAGTATTTTTCTATGGAAAGGTGTTTTGAGTGATGCCATTAATTATTTGGCTAAAATACTTAGTTTAATTCGATTGGATTTAGAAACGAGAACCACTATTAGCATTTTTGTTTGTTGTGTACTTGATGTTTATAGGGTAGTAATTAATCCATGCTTCAAAATCATGGGACCTGCTAAAGTTAGGAGGCAAATTTCCATCAATATCAAGCATGGTTGTTAAGATTGGTGTTTGGGAGTGAAGTTTCATATTCATCCAAAGTTGTCCCCAAAGGTCTCCCAAATTATAAATTAAATAACATAATTTGGGTATGACAACAAAAAGGTCCCCCAAATTATACTGTGTTGGCATGTAGTAACAAAATATAGTATGCACTCACCATCTTCTTCATAGTTTCATAAACGTTTTTGTAATGAATCTCTCTGTGATTATGACCCTTATATATTCCATTTGATTAGATTGGAGATAAGGGTTTCCCTTTCTATTGGTTGGAACCTATATTTGGTCGAGAGGAACCCATTCATATACATATTTTTTTCATTACAAAATGTGGGTAATTTATGTGGTGAGGGCTCACCCACCTTATGCTCATAATGTTCTTCTCTGATAAGTTGTTGTAGTTGTGAGGGAAACTAGTGTATTTTCTAAGGAATCCCTTTGTGTCATGCATTTTCTTGCCACTAATTTAGATCCACTCCTAGAGATACCAATCCATTGGCATCTTAACTCCCAAACCTATGGATATGGTGATTAATTTTTTAGAAGAATGGCAATAATTAGGAGATTTGTTTAAGAAGGGGAGCTAGATGGTAGTTAGATGATAAGCACAATATTTTCTTCTGTGATCACAACAATTTGTTCTCTACATTTTAACCATTATGGCTTTCATAGTGTGACGACAACTCCTACAATGCAGCTCTCGTTCATTATGTTCTTTAATGTTTTTCATTTTATTACAATAGTGATTATCAATCTCTCTTTGTACCAGTGAGAGTGTAGATGGCCCTCCCTTTTCCATCCTGATGTTATTATTGATAAGTTTCTTTGTATTTGAAGAAATTATTTTATTTTCTAAGGAATCCCTTTGTGTCATACCCTTTTTTTGTCATAATATAGATATACTCCTAGATTTTCCAATCCATTGACTGCTTCATTCTCCAATCATGGATATGCCAAGCCCATATACCAAAAATCTAGACTTTGGTCCATATTATGTATCATTCACCCAAGCACTTCATTAATTGGGAAAATGCTTGTTTAATATGGATTTAAACCTATTAAGAACCGGTGTCAACCCTCCTCTTTATTTTGTTAGTATATTTTGTCGGATGCATATGCTTTGTAAGTCATCCCTTAGTATGTTGTATTATCCCACATTCATGGGGAGTATGTAATAGTTCTTAAGTCGTCCAGTTAGTATGTTTCATTATCCCACATTCATGGGGAGTGTTGTTTAGATTAGAATTAATATATAAGTATGTGTTGAGGCTAATGAAGGAAGAAAAGAGTTATTTTGTATTGAGCTTGCTCAAAGGAGGTTTCCCCCTCGAAGTGGCCTACGAGTAATAAAATCTCTTCTGTGATCCATTATTTATGTTATATCGTGCATTCTCATTATTTGTTGCAGGAAGTTCTTCACATCTGGTATCATAGCACTTTCTTGAGCTTGTTGGGTGGAATTTCTACCAATTTGTTTTCTCTTTTATAGTGCTTCCTGGCGCTGTGATCATTGCAGTAGTTCTTCTTCTTGTAGCGGTATTATTCATTCAGATCAGAGAATAAACTCTATCCGCTTAACTATGAGAAGTACTTGGGAATAGCCCTAAAACATATTGTGAGGAGTACCACAAGAACCCCGAAGTAACTGGCCATTGAGAGGACCTTCAAAGTGAAAAGGGAAATGACCACTCCAAGATTGACTAGTTCCCACCTGTGAGGTAAACCAAGAGTTGTTTTTTTTAGCAAAGTGGTTATCATTTTTACTTGAGCCATGGAGTGAGGGGTATTCTCCCAATACGTAATCCGTTAGACAACATTGGTGGTTGAGTGAATCCCGTGAACCTTTAGCAAGTTGAACATACCTGGGGTCCATATCCATTTACAGTTGATAAAGCGTAGATTTCCAGAATGGTCACAGGTCATTTCCTTTATTTCAAGTTGATAAAGTACAGCTTTCCAGAACTGCCACAGATCATTTCCTCCATTTCAAGTTGATAAAGCGCAGCTTTCTAGAACTGCCACAGATCATTTGGCCATATGTTCTTTGATTTAGCTCCATCTACCTTGAAACTTCACTGTAACCCCCATAATGCCATTATGCATATTCCTTCCTTAAAGACCCCATCCCAGATTCCACTTCCTGAAGCCCAAAATTCCACATTTGTATATTTTTAGGTTTTTCCATCATATTCTCACCCAATCGCATTCAAATTTTTCCACGATGTTCGTTTCCCATTTCTGCTTCATTGACCCTCTCTGACAAATTTTCCAATTCCTTCACCCTGCCTTTGAAATTCACATTTTCTGCTTCCTATCCCTAAGAAAGTGTCAAAAACCCCGTAAAACCCCAATTACCCCCCCTAAGTTTTTCCCACATCAAAATTTTCCTTTTCTAAAACCCTTTCCATTTTTGTTTTTCTACCCATTTCTGAAAAAAAATTCTTATGGTTGTCACTCACTCCAGAGAAAATAAACAAATTGAATAAGAACTTGACGCCATCAAGTCCAAACACAAAAATCTAGATAAAAAATTTCTCGGCCTCCATCTTCAGCGTTCACCCATGAACAATCGTCGACAGCCTGAGTCTTTTGCAGACACTGGGTTCTCTTCCTCTAGCAAATTTTGTGGGTTGAAGCTGGATTTTCCTCGCTTCAATGGTGAGGATTTGTCTGGATGGATTTATAGAGCATAACAATATTTCAATCTACATAACACTTTTGATGTCAATAAAGTCCCACTTGCATCCTTTCATGTGGAACATGAATCCCTTCAATGGTTCCGTGGGTACGTCAAGGCTCATGGAGAGCCAAGCTGGATAGATTTTTTCAAACTCCTTTTGCAATGATTTGGCCCTAGTGCTTTTGATGACTTCACAGGCATAGTCACCAAACTTTGCCAAACTGGTACTGTGAGGGAGTATCAAACAGAATTTGAGAAACTGACCAATCACACTGAAGGATTTCATAATGCATTTTACCTGAGTGTTTTATCAGTGGTCTGAAGGATGCAATCCGATTTGAGGTTAAAATGTTCTGCCCCAACACAATGATAGAATCCCTAGGTTTGGATAAGCTAACGGAGGATAAGATCAAGGCTCAACAACACTCCAAATCCACTCTTGTTCCATTTAGAAATATGGTTCCACAAAGACTCCAAAGTGTGCCAGCTACTAGAACCACTCCTATCAAGCATTTTTCTGAGGTAGAGATGCGTGAACATCTGGAAAAAGGGCTTTGTTATCATTGTGACGAGAAATTCTCTCGGGGACATCGATGTGCTGAGAAAAATATCGTATCTCTTAGATGTGGATTCTCTGCCTGTGCCTGAATTTTTTTATGATGCTCAGGATCCAGTAGATGTTGAGGGTGACAATCAACAACTGCCTGTTGACCTGCTTGATCAAGATAACCAGCCAAAGATATCTCTCCATGCATTAGTTGGAGTCACCACCCCACAAACCATGCAGGTCAGAGGTTTCTTCAAAAACTCCCTCTTACCATACTCATTCATTATGGTAGCACTCATAACTTCATTGACCCTAGGATCACCAAACATGCTGATTGTTTTGTCCATCCTTGTTCCAACTTTGAAGTCGTGATTGCCAATGGGGGCACCTTACCTTGTAAAGGGAAGTGCCATAATGTGCAAATCTCTATGGGGGATTATAACTTGCGCTCTGACATGTTTTCCTTTCCCTTAGGTGGATGTGATGTGGTTTTGGGTGCTCAATGGTTATGCACACCTGGACCCATTTTATGGGATTTTGTTGAACTTTGGATGCAGTTTTCAATCAATGGTAAAAAAAAAACATTGCAGGGCTTACAACCAGGGTCTGTCAGCATCATTAGTTTGCATCACATGGAAAAGCTTCTTAAGAATAGTTCACATGGTGTCATCGCTCAGCTCCATTTCATTCAGATGCACTTCAGCAGTCTCAACTACTCCATTGGATCTACAACAAATTTTGGATCGATATGCATGTGTGTTTGCTGATGTGTTTAACACTTTTTAACATATTAGAGTTATGGTGGAAAAAAGAACTAGAAAAACAATCAAGTGTTTAAGGACGGATAATGGAGATGAATTTACTTCTTTAGAGTTTGAAAAATATTGCAAAGATGAAGGGATCGTAAGACACAAAACAAATGTATACACTCCTTAACAAAATGGCGTTGCGAAGTACATGAACAAGACTCTTCTAGAAAGAGAAAGAAGCATGCTCAGTAATGCTAATTTGGGGCAAGAGTTGTGGGAAGAAGTAGTTTCTATTGCTTTTTATCTTATAAATCGATCACCGTCAATGGAAATAGATTGTAAAATTACAGAAGAGGTATGGACTGGTCATCCCTATGATTATTCGAATTTGAAAATCTTTGGTTGTGAAGCATATGCACTTACTCCTAAAAATCAATGTTTTAAGTTAGAACCTAGATCAAAGTAGTGCATTTTTTATGGATATGATGATGTAACAAAAGGATATAGATTGTGGGATCCTACTGCCCACAAAATTTTCATTAGAAGAGATGTAATTTTTTATGAATCTTATATGATTAAATTTGAAAATGTAAGAGTTGATGTGGAACAAGAACATGTAATATCAAAACAACTAGTTTAGTTGGAGAACCAATCTTCTCATGACTCAAAGAAACAAGAAGTTTTTGGTGAGAGAGTAGTCATAGAAGATGAATAAATCCAAGAAAATGTGGAAACCCCGCAGCCTACACCAAGAAGATCATTAAGGGAGAGAAATCCTCCTAAGAGATATACTGATTTTATTTTTTCTGTTTTATTTACTGATGATGGAGAAACTTCTTGTTTTGAGGAAGCCATTGATTATGTTGACAATGCTAAGTGGAAGATGGAAATGAAAGAAGAAATGGATTCTCTGGTGAAAAAAAAAAGACACTCGGGAATTGGTTGAACTTCCCAAAGATAGGAAAATTGTTGGATGTAAGTGGGTCTTCAAATTGAAGAAAGGAGTTGATGGTAAGGTTGAAAGATACAAAGCTTGATTGGTTGCAAAAGGGTACTCTTAGATGAAAGGTATTGAATATCATGATATTTTTTCACTAGTTGTCAAGTTTGTATCTATTTGTATTGTGTTACCACTAGTTGAATTGCTTGATTTGGAGTTAGAACAACTAGATGTTAAAGCAACTTTCTTACATGGGGATTTAGAAGAGGAAATTTATATGGAACAACCATATTGTTTTGTGCGGCATCATAAAGGTAGATTAGTTTACAAGCTCGAGAAATCATTGTATGGCCTGAAACAGTCGCCCAAGCAATGGTACAAGAAGCTTGATTCTTTCATGGTGAGCCAAGGTTATACTAGAAGTGAGTATGGTCATTGTCTATACTTCAAAAGGTTAAACGACATATTCATTATTTTAGTGTTGTATGTTGATGACATGCTTATTGTGAGAAAAAGAATGGACAAGATTAATAAGTTGAAGGCTCAGATGGATATGACTTTTGATATGAAGGATCTTGGAACTGCAAAACAAATCTGGGGTATTGAGATACACAAAGACAGAAGAAATGGTAGGCTTAGTTTTTCACAGGAGAAGTATGCTAAGAAAATATTTGTAAGATTCAAAATGAATAAGGAAATGCTTGTGAATGTTCCTTTGGCTCCCCATTTTAAGATTCCTTCAGGTTTATGTCCTAATAGTGTTGAAGAAAGGATTATATGTCTCGTGTACCATATGTCAATATAGTAGGATGTTTAATGTATGCAATGGTGTGTACTAGACATGATATTTCACGCGACAGTAGGTGTTGTTAGTAAGTACATGGAAAATATGGGAAAATAACATTGGAATGCAATGAAATGGGTGCTTCTGTACATAAGAGGCACAAGTGACTATTGTATCACATTTAATAATAACAGTATTATGTATGCGGTTTTGTTGATTAAGATTTTGCAGGTGATTTGGACAATACAAGGTCTACTTCAGGTTATGTCTTTACTCTTGTAGGTAGAGCTATAAGTTGGATGTCAAAGATTTGGGAAAGAATTGCTTTATCCACTACAGAGGGGGAATACATTGTTGCCTCACATGCTTGGAAAGAGGTAATTTGGATGAGAGGTCTGCTTAGAGAAATTGGAAGGTTGCAGAACAATGTGTCTTTCTTCTATGACAGTCAAAGTGCTATACATTTGGCTACAAATCCTATTTATCATAGTAAGACTAAACATATTGATGTAAAATATCATTTTGTAAGAAATGCCATTAGCGAAGGTGGAGTAGATATGAAAAATGTTCATAATCAAGAAAATTGTGCAGATATGTTCACAAAACCAATATTGTTAGAGAAGTTATGATAGTGTGTAGCTTCTCTTGGTTTGAAAATGGGTGATAAATAGTCTTGGGAAAAGTGTTAGTAAGTTTTGTTGTCAAGGTGGAGATTGTTAAATGACAACTAAACTAATGTGTTTATGGGAAGTTTCTCATAACAGGTGTTTACGGGAAGTTTCTCATAATGGGCATAATCGACAACGATTTACTCATGTAACTTCTTTCATGGAGTATATAGTGCATGGTTGGGATACATAACGGATGGAGTAGTTTGAGAGGTTGAGGACCATCATGTAATCTCTACTTCTTCATTAATGAGATTCAATACTTTGCCTTTGTGGATGTTTCCCCTTATAGGGCTTTACCACTTTAAGTGCTGATGTGCAATGGTGTTTCTTGTGTAATTTGTCGCTGAAAGTTAACACCACTATTCATGTAGTTAAAAAAACTTTCCATGAACAACAAAATTCACTGACTGCAAACTGTTCATTCTTCCACTCAACTTTATTGAAGTAGAAATATAATAAATTGTATATGAAACCCATTGTACAATTTTCATCTATTTTGATGTGGGGAATCCCCACATGAGAAGATAATTGTGCATAAATGGTTCATTCAATACAATATTGAAAAATATGTGAGTTTCTCGTATCTTGAGCTCATAAATTTAGGAGTGACATAATGATGTGTTCTTCATGTATTAATTTGGTTTTTTTACTATCACAATTCACTTCTTGAAAAAGTCGATGGAGATGGCATTATGTGTTTCTCATAATTTCAGGTTATTTCCAAATTTATGAACCTCTTGCAATAATTTTTTTTTTTAAAAGTTAAATGATTGAAAATTATAATTTAAACAAATATTAAAAGTTAAATGGCTGGCAGACCTTCCATATTGTGATGGCCCTCTTGGATGCATCTATGGGAGGGAATGCATATTCCTCCTAAGAGGTTGTGTTCCAATCTTTGGAGAGTCCTCTGAAAAAATAACCAAATAACCCCTTGATTTCCAAGTTTATAAAATGACTCTCAACAATCCTTGAGATTTGTCTTATGTAATAGACATTTCGAAAAAAAATCTCTTTCCCTTGTAGAATGTGAGTTAATCGATTAGTTTACAAGACTCTATCCATCTCCCCACTCCATGGAAAAATGGTTCATGAAAAATTGGATAGCATTGATCAAAGGACAAATGAACTATTTCTTTTGCAATAGAGGGTTTCACACCATTCTCTTCTAATTAAAGGAAGATATGGACTTAATATTCAAGAACAACCCCTATTTCATGCATGCCAAGGGTATACATTTGAATAAATAGATACCAGTTCTTGATCTAGAAGTACATGTCCCTTCAGTTTTTTGAATATGGATTCATCTTCCTCACCTTCCTCTCCTCTATTATGATGATGATTCATTGAGGACCATTGGAAACACCATCAAAAGTATATTGACAAATCTAAACCAAAATCTGGTATGTTCTCCTATTCTAGAGTTTGTGTCGAAGTTGATATTGAAGAGGGATTACCAGAGGTCATAAAGATCACCCTCGACAAGTGGACCCATCTTCAAAAATAGGATTATGAGAAGCTATATTTCAAATTTAGTGATATTTAGCTTTTAAATTGGATTATGATTTTTTTAAATTTAGCTTTAAAATGGTATTTTTAATGCCATGTTAGTTTTTAAAATGTTATAATGTGAAAATGACAAACCTTATTAATGATATGTAATGATGAGAAATTTATGCATGAAACATAATGTTTAAACTCAGCGATAGCAGAAATAGAATTAATAATAGATTTAAAAACAAATATTGTCTTCGTTCAAAACAAATATTATGAAACCATAGTTAGTTTACTGTCTAGTCTAACCATATGAAACGTTCTTAAACCATATTATTATTATTATTAGTGAACCATACATGAAATGTTCTCAAACCATATTATTATTATTACTGAACCATATTTGGTAAACTAATAATATGAAACCATATGAAGCTAATATTAAATTTAAAGAAGAATATTAGATTTAGAAGGTTGATTTAATATTTTTTTTTTTAACTTAACACTATAAGAGTTTTTTTGTTTTAAAAGAAAGTTAAAACAAAGATTGTGGTTGATGCAAATTTGTTTTTGCGAAATAATTAATAAGAACATCAATGAATAAATTGTAATTGTAATAATAAAGATTTCTTTGGGGTTCCCGTGATTAGCTTGATATGAAGCCACATAAGGAGGTCACGAATCACACCTGTTCTTACCCGTACCCCATGTCACGCTAGTACCAGCCCAAATCCTAGTCCTGATAATTGTGTTTAAACACTGAGATGCATTTATCAGAAAGAAAGTTTATGCAATTTTTTTTAAGAAAAAAGTTTTGTGATTGCATTGAGAGAAGCAAGGTGAAATACAAAAATATTAAATAAAATATAAAATATAAATTACATATGGACTTAAATAAAATATAAACAAAAAATAAACTACCATAGATCCATTTTAAACCCACCTCTATGAAGTACTGAGAAAGATCCAATTGGCAAAAAATGTACACCGGTGAAATACAAAAATATTAAATAAAATATAAAATATAAATTACATATGGACTTAAATAAAATATAAACAAAAAATAAACTACCATAGATCCATTTTAAACCCGCCTCTATGAAGTACCGAGAAAGATCCAATTCGTAAAAAATGTACACCGGTGAAATACAAAAATATTAAATAAAATATAAAATATAAATTACATATTGACTTAAATAAAATATAAACAAAAAATAAACTACCATAGATCCATTTTAAACCCGCCTCTATGAAGTACCGAGAAAGATCCAATTGGTAAAAAATGTACACCTCAATCCCTCTTTGTGCTTGATAGATTCGAGTTTAAAATGGAGCTATGCT